>VWZT01007252.1:1137006-1149497 GCA_013397055.1 Pachycephala philippinensis
TTTTTTTTTTTTTTTAACCGTTAGGTGATTACAGAGAGATTCTCCAGTAGTGGAGCATACAGGTTTAGATATTAGAGAAAGGTAATGAAAATGTTAGAGAAAATGCAGGATAAAGTACTCAATTGAACATCAAAATGTGACTGAGCAAAAATTAACACATATAAATAGAATGTCTGGTGTACACGGCCATAAAGAATTCATTCTGCTGCTATATGCCAGTTTCATATTAAAAACTGCCTAAGTAAAAATATATGAAGCAATTAACTTGCAATATTTTTCGTTCAACAGTTAATTGTGAACTAAATGTGAATGCATTTATTTTTTAATTTTTGCCTTTTTTTTTTTAGGTTCATCAAATAATGACAAAATAGAACAGAAGAAAATAGCTCTGTAGAAACAGAAAAAAATCTCAAATGACCCAGTGAATAATAGGGTTTTTTTATAGTGATTGTCACTCTGTAGCTGGCTTGTAATACACCAATAATCCTCAAATGACTCATGCTTTCCTGAAGATATGATAAAGTCATGTTGCCAGTGACCTTCCCATACAGCCTTGCCATTGCTTTCTCCCCATGATTCTTTTTGATTGCACAAAAGTGATAACTCCCTTAATGGACTTTTCTGTACTACTCATTTGTGGCAATGTATGTATGTGTTGCTTTTTGGGTGGTCCATTCAACTTTTTACTGTTGTGGTTGCTGCCTTTTACCACTTCCACTTTTGTGTTATTGTCAACTAAAGTATACTTCTAAGTCGTTTAACTTAGGTAGTCTCTAAGTAGAACAGAAAATCTTGGAAAACTTAATGAAGGCCAGAGAAGAAAATGTTTCCCAAGAGAGATTTGGTGACTCCACTCTCATCTTTAGAATGACAACTGTAGATGCATCAATTCTTAAATATTTTTCTGAGAATTCGTCATAGTGCATTATGTCCCCGACATGTTTTTCTAGCGTATGTTCCAACAGATGGGACCAAAGATCTCAACCCTTATTTACAGTTTTCACTCTAAGGCTAGGACATAGAATGCTAAAATATGTGATAAGATACTTATTTCAATTTACTGCTGCATGTCCGAATGATGATAGTTTTATTCCTGTGTATTTTATCAGCTGTATGACACCACAATAAAGGGATATAACTGAGATACGAAAAGTAGCACAAATCAAGAATTGCAATATTCACAAGCTTATTTAAGTATGAATTAACTGCTTTAGCAAGTACAGGCACACTTTCTGCTTGTAGACTTTTAAAAAAACTCCCCCTGCATTAATGCATTATTCAAATTTATTTAATATGATATTTTACTATCTAATTTTGAAAGCTCAAATGTCAGTCTCCTGCATAGAATTGGCCAGCAAAATCAAGGAATTCTATTCTGTTATTGCTTCTATGATAAAATACATGTAAAATACATCTCAAAGATTACCCTTAGATATTATGGGATAAAAAAGAAGAGTGAAACCTGGCAAGAACACAAAGCAGTCTTTCCAGATGATATTTCAGGAATGAAAGTAAAATGAGAACAAGAAAATTACAAGGAAAAGAAAGGCAAGAAGAGTGCAGATACAGTTAAATCTACTCTGAGATAGAATAAAGTTCCTTCTCAACCCTACTTTTCTATTAATGTTTTTTCTACAATTTTGTTTTCAGTCTTCTATATAAAGCTTTCCTCTGCATAGTTCTCTACTTCGTAGTTTGTCCATCCTCTCAGTATTAAATGGCAAATTCTCTAGAATAAAAAATACACAAAATGATGTTATCAGCTACTGTGTCACACAATGTTAGTCCATGCATGTGTGCCAGCTTGTGGGGGTCCTGAATGGCTCTTTGTCTCTTTGACAGGTACCATCCATCTCCGCATTCCTGAGTCCTCCCCAGTTGGGACAGCCATTGGCAGCGTTAAAGCCACAGATGCAGACACTGGAAAAAATGCAGAAGTAGAGTACAGAATTATAGATGGCGATGGGACAGATATGTTTGATATTGTGACACAGAAGGACACACAGGAAGGCATCATCACTGTGAGAAAGGTGTCTATTAACAGCATTTCCTAAATGATTTTTATGTCAATGTTATGTCACAGATGTTCATTCCTTAGATCATGTGATAACACGTGTTAACTGCTTAGCATTTGCAAGCATCCCCCATCAGTGACTGAAAGGTACTACTTCCTATTAAGATGAACTGGAAATAAAAAGTGGTGACCATATCTAAGACACAGCATAGGTTTAAGTACTGTTGCCAGCAAAGTATGAAAAAGTGGACCAGCCCCCATGTGTTAGCACTAATTATCTCTGTGATTTCAAATGCAGATTTCTTTAGTATTCATGTAACCTGTTTTCTTCAGCAAGCAATCAGCAGCTCACTCACTACTGAGAGACACAGATTTTCCTTCTCCGTGAGATTCTCATCTACTCAAGTGACCGATGTATGCCAGAACACAGACTTGACTTGCAAGCTGTGTGGTTTTGTTCCTGTTTCCAACATATGAGAGGGTTACCACTTGAGCAATATGTATGTAATGATGGTGTTCTTGTCCCAGAGATAGCTTTAGTTCTGCCTTTTGTCTTGCATTTTCAGAGCACTTTCAGATGCTTGTCTTCTAAGTCTAAGATCTCACACGTAGAAATGCCACTCTCCTGCTCCTCAAAAATTTCCCCTCCAGAAGTCCCTTGGTCCTTGTCTTTGGGACTTTGAGGTGTGCTTCTAAAGAGTTCAGGCATAATTTTTAACATAAAGCATTGTTTATATTAGCTTTCCAAACAAATTTTCTTAAGCATAGGATAATGAAATAAACAGTGATGTAAAACATAACTCCACATCTCTTGATAATGGCAACATAGGAAGTGGTAAGTTCTGCAAAGAGCATTCCTTTTTAATTTCTGTGTTCTGTTGTGTTCATAGTGTAGTTACTTATCTGGGAAAAAATGAAAAAAACAAAGTTTGAGATCTAATATTTTTCCTTTTCCTAGAAGTTTGTGAAGGCTTCTCTTGAGATGCACTTTTCTTGCTTGCTTCAGATTTGTCATGCAGACCATTATATTAAATCAATAGCATCTTGAAAAAAAAGTCTAGTAGCTGAATCAAGCATAAGAAATTTTCTAAATTATAATACAGCAGTTCCAAAAATGTCACCAATAAATACTAATGAACAAGATCTTCTGATTTTGTCATTAACAGTCTGACAGAATTTGCATTTTTCATGATGCTTTCTCAGTGATGAATAAGTAGTTTATTCAATACCACAGACAACAGCACTAACAAGCAAGGAAGGAGATGAGAATGCTCAGTTCATTGATTTATTAAAATGTTCCCTTTTTTTATTATTATTATTTATCCACTTTGATTGTAATTTCTGTTTTCAGTGGTGAATAACTACAAATAGCTTGCGTTCCTTTACAGAGCCTGTAAGTTATTAAGTCTGAATTTATTATCTGCTGTAAAAGAACTTTTTCTATACAAATTTTTCTATACAATTTCTCACATGCAAAATAATTGATTTTCCACAATTTCCTATATTTGAGCAAGAGTTTTGTTCGTTAGTATTGATGTGCTGGAATGCCGGTATAATCCACAGGTTTCATATCCATGTTTTGCATTGTAGCTGGATGAGATGTCCAAATTGGATGTGAATGTTGTAGTAGCAAGTTTACATATTCATGGTGCACATTCTGTCAAATTAAAGCAATTAGAATAAATCAGGACTAGCATGTCTTCTTTGCTTTTAGGCTTGAAGCCAGCCTCCCTTAACAGCTGAATGATACACTTCACAGACACAGCAATAGCCTCAGATCTAGGTTAAATAGTTGCATTTCTCTATTGTATTCATAGATACTCTCCCATCTGCTCTGACTACTTTTTAAAAACAAATCTGGGGCAGCGGGAAACTCATTCTTTCACTGGACTACATCTTTCTGCTTTTGAGCAGTGTATTTAAATATCTAACCTGTCACTTTGGTATCTTTCATGAACATTAATTAGTATTTAAAAGCAGCTAGGCAGAAAAAAATAAGTCATCAACCACCCATTTTGATGAATGAAAAACACCAGTTCTATACTTCTTTGAGATTCTGTGGGAGTTAATAAAGTCTTCTTTGTGTCAGAAAGGTAGATTTTCAGCTTGTTCATTTCCTTAGAATCATTAATTAGCTAACACTTTTCATCTATGACAGCTAGAAAAATTTGAAGGAATAGGATTCTTTTCTATCCAAAATGATTTCTAATTATAACCGTGAACTGCTCCTCCTTCCATTTTAAAAAGGAACTACTGACAAAAATGTCAAATACATTTTCAAATAAAACTGCTCTGATGTTGGATTCATTAAATTAAATGAAAAGGAACAAGATTAAACCTTACTGTTTCTCTAGATATAGAGAGCTTTGACATACATATCTTCCTCAAAAGACACCTAAAACATTCCTGATATTTAAGGCCAGCTACATAGGCTTGACAATAAGAATACTCTGGCCATTTTTAATATCCAGGAGTTTTCAGTATTTCCTGTGATATACTAGTATTAAATACCTTGTTCTGGAATGTTTGTATTTCCAGTCAGTATCTCAAGCATTTTAAAGATTATATGATTGTTTCAAATCCATATTCCTGTGAAACAGCTGCAAAATTCCCTAAATAATTGTTTAATTTGCACTGAAAATATTTTTGTCATTCATGCTGAGATAATGTAACTAATATTTAGGAAAAGATACTTCCTCTAAAAACAATTAATTATCTATCTAACAATTCTTATTAGACAAAGTGAGTCCTGTGGTAGGGAACATATTAATTGTGTTGGTGTTCACACAATGCAGGGCAGGGTCTGATAAGGCTTGAGCCCTCTTCAGTTTCCATTATGTAGATAGGTCAATATCTGTCAATATGTACATCTAATTTAATAAAATTTATCACAATTTTCATTTTTAGCCACTGGACTATGAGACGAGACGACTTTATACTTTGAAAGTAGAAGCTGAAAATACCCATGTGGATCCACGTTTCTATTACCTTGGGCCTTTCAAAGACACAACTATTGTGAAAATCTCTGTAGAAGATGTAGATGAACCTCCTGTTTTCAGCAGGTCTTCTTACCTTTTTGAGGTGCATGAAGATATTGAATTAGGGACAATAATAGGAACTGTAATGGCACGAGATCCTGATTCTGCCTCAAGTCCAATAAGGTAATACTTCAATGTCTGTAAACACATTATTTGCTAAAGAAATTCAGATTAATAGTAATACAACATGAATTTCACATGAAGGTTTTTTCTATTATTTATTAGTGTCCCAGAGATAGACAGAATTGAGAACGGTGCTGTTTGTAAACCTCCAAACATGCCAGGCAACAGCAATTTACTTGCACACAAGAGACACACAAAATATTTTCCAGTGCTTCAATTCATAGAAAACTTGATTTCAAGTAGGTCCTTCAGGATTGTTTATTGCTTCACACTGTGAAAAACTTTTAGAGTGATGATGAAATAAGTTCTAGTCTTCAATAAAACTAATATCATGTATGAAGTAAAATGAAATGCTTATCATACAAGCCAAGTAGTACTATCAGAAGTTTTCATTGGCTGTTCTAATTTCCTTTTTTTCTGTTGTTTTTGTATTCATTTTGGCATTGACTTGTTTGTTGGGGTTTTATTTGTTTGTCTTACATGTTTAATGCGCTTGCTTGTGGTGGAGTGAGCAAACAGCAGCCACCAAAACCATACAGATATTATTTTCATATAACAGCATTTTTTTTTATTTGGCTCAGTTTAGTAAAGTACTGTAAGTGAAACCAGATGCACTTGATGAACAGTTTAGATCACTCATAAATTTTCATGGAAACATAAACATTTGTTTCTATTGTACTGTGCAAGTGTACTATATAATTTTTTAAAAAATTTGGCCCGATTCTGACTCATCTTCTGATAAAAATTCTGTATTTGGCAAAATCCTACATTTAATTCCACATCAAAGGTTCAATTCTAATTTGAAGGCAATGTTAAATATTAGCAAAAAAATGGAGGAAAGAGCAATTTTCTGATACTAGTTTGACACCACCATCTCATGTTGGGGGACATCTTGCCTGCAGAAGTATGGCAACTATAGAAACATAGAAGGTCCATTAACATCTGCCCATGAAAGTGAAAGTTCTGCATGTGAACTTATTTTTATACAAGTTTTTTTAATCTGATCTCTAGTGAATTAATATATCCTAAATAGTAGAAGCTGAGCTTATACCAATACTTTTGAAGAGCTTGTAAATTAGCTGTCAGTCTCAGTCTGAAGAAACATTATATCAAAGACCATTTTCCTTTCAGGATTAAAATAATTATTTAATTAATATATTTATATTAATATTTGAAATTCTGATTTTTTAAAAATAATTCTCATACATTCTTGTAAAAGCTCCAATTACCAAATATTACACTGTTGTATCACATTTTTAAAATTCAAATTTTAATTCCTTATTCTATAGAGCTAATCTTCAGAATTTTCAGAAGTGTTTATAGAAACTAAATATATGTCTTTTCAAAACTAACCTTTGTGCTGTAGAACATAAAACCCATATTGACTTGTGAAATATACGTTTTCTTTGATTTTCAATAATTTTGACACTAATTTTAATTTCTTTATTATATTTAGGTTTTCTCTGGATCGTCACACTGACCTTGACAGGATATTTAACATTCATTCTGGAAACGGGTCCATCTACACTTCTAAGCCACTTGACCGTGAGATATCACAATGGCACAATCTTAGCGTTATAGCAGCTGAGATTAGTAAGCCAATTTGGTTTTTCTGTTTCCTTTCAGTTTTCCTTAGCCTGTAAAGTTACAGCTGCAACTTTGTGATGAAAAAAAAAGCCCTCCTTTCCTTGCCCCCTGCCCCTTTCCACTGGATGTTCTGGAAAAGTGAATTGTGGGTAGCTAACAGCAGCTGTCTCCTCATTGCTCTTGTCCTCACCTACAACCATCACTGACCTTTAATGTCCAAGTTACTTCTGAAATGTTAGCCAATTAAATAATAAGACTGGAGTAACTCTGTTTTATTCCTTTTCTTGGAGGACAATAACATGATTTTGCTGTTAAAATAGATGAATTTAGCATGGTAAACTATGTTTTTATCTCTATTGTTTTCTTAATTTCTTTAGAAATATTTCATTACCTCTTCCTGTGGTATCTACACCTACAGCTCTTAGAATCAATATATCTTGCAAGTTCCATTCAGTTTGATCCCAAAGCTGTAGCATTTCTTGGACCATTTAAAATATCTCTCTGTAGATATTTTAATGTTAAGAGTATAAAGAGAAAAGCAGATATTCCCCTTGACCTGCTACATTATTGAGATTAGCTTTAATCAATGGACAGAACATTTTCTAAGGGACAAAGGTCTGATCTTTGAAATCAGCTACTAAGAATTACTTCCTTTCAAAGTCACTTACTTTTTAGGGCTAGTTCTATATCAGTCAAACAAAAAAAAAAAAAAANCTGATCAGCGGTGAAATGTGGCTGGCAAGAGCTACACTGCTGAGAACTAAATGGAACATTGTGTCCTGCCAATTAAACATTCTGTGTAAAAAAAACAACCAAAAAACCCTGTAGATTTTTTTCAAAACCCTTTTTTTATTCTTGTGATGCTTTGTCCTGAGCTTGCAACCATTCAGAGTGCTGTCCAATGTTGTACAAATCCTTTCCAGATTTATATAATGATGAAACTTAGCATCCTTGTAAGACTATTTCTTAGTGCTAAACTTATTTCCTTGTCAGGAAACTTAGAGCAAATTTACATTGTGGACGTATCTGGAGTAGCTATCATTCTCCAGAGAGGTAGGTCAGTTTTGGAGAAAGAAGTGAAGAGGGAGATTCAGGTCTTCAAATATTTTAAAATGTTACCTGTGAAGCATAACACAATGAGAAAGCAGTGTTAGAACTGATTTGGAAAGTTAGTACAAACCTGCAGAAGGTTATGAAAAACTGTGTCCTAAACATGGAAATCCAAACAATTCAGGATGTCAAAAAGATCCATATCATGCTCTTTAGCAAAGGTGTTACTGATAATAAGGAAATGTAATTCCAGCTGCTCCTAAATGTCTTTTGTTTTATTTGAAGCAGGAAAAAAAGGGGGCGGGGGGGGGAATCAGTAATTTGGAACAATCTGTTACTGTTGTTACTTATCCAATTCCATTAATGTTGTAAAATCATATAGTGTTTAGCAACCATCCAGCAGAATTCCAAGAAATGGCTGCACTTTTCTACACCCAGGCATTATTTTGTATTTTTGGTATGGCAACAAGATCAGCAAGTGAGGACAGGGACACTTGTATTCCTGAACTGACCTATACTAACAAAAGAGCACTCTGAGTAATAGTAGGATCTTGGCATTTGGCAAGGGAGAGGTTATTCTTGTTTCTTAACCTAAGGTCTGAAAATCCACACTCATATTTTAAAAGGCAATTTAAACATGAAAAAATCTTAGTCTAATAAATTCTTTACCAATTTTTGGAGGGTTACTTTCATACATTTTGTTGGAATTTCTTTGAGGGCCAAGAAAGGAAAGTCAGACTTGAACATTTTTCAAAATATGTATGCATGTCATCAACTAAATTAACTCTATCTCAGCCAAACCCAACACAATGCACAAAGTCAATCATGTCTTTCTCTGTAAAACAAACTAGATCACAAAGAATTTTACACTTAAAGATAAAAAACTTACAAGACCTTGAGCCCACCAAGTGATCAAATTTGTTATTGTAGTAGTGGGCATACTTTTCATACAAAATATTTATTATTTTATAATATATCAGTATATTATTAACATTTGCAGCCCCCTATCTTCATGAAAAACTTAATTGCTCACTAGATCCAAATACTTTATTTTTTTTTACTCTACACAAATAATTTCCTTATTTTTCAGAGGGACTGATTCTGACCTTTTACTGGTTTGTATGCTGAATATTGACCAGATTCAAACTTCATCTTGCGTGTGTATTGTTCATGAAATTTGGAAGAAAACAGAAAATTCTTAATAGAAAATAATCTCATTTTTCTTCTTTCTTCTGCTGTCAGACAATCCCAAAGATACAACTCGTGTTCCTGTCTATGTAAGAATTTTGGATGTTAATGACAATGCTCCACAGTTTGCTGTATTCTACGACACTTTTGTCTGTGAAAATGCAAGAGCTGGACAGGTATGCCTTTGATAATCAAACACTTCCTACTACCAAATTTTGCTACAGTACTCAATTGTAGATCATTCTTGCCAATTACTTGGGAAAAATCATATCCAAAATAGCTTTTGAAATGTTAAAAATGAAAGCAAAATAGCACTGTAGGTGAGGCTTAGAGTGAAATCTCAATATGTTACAAGCACATCAGTGTTTCAATCACGACTTTTCCTTACCTAACCCTGTACTGCTGTTAAATCCTGAGATATGTCCAAGACATGGTCGTGATTCACTTTGCCATTAATTCCACAAAGTATAACACTATATATAACTACTAAAATGTTTGATCTATATTTTCAATAATTCTCCAATAGCAAAATTCTTATATATTTCAATCCACGCTGATAGTGATTACAAACAATAAAATGTAATTTTTTTTAATTGTTTTATTTATCTTTCATTATCACACCAAAAATTTCTGAAAAGAAAACGTACATTTTTTTTTAATGGTAACATAATATTTTCTTTTGCTTTTTGGGGGTTCACATTGTGTACTTCAATTTAAGTGAAACGACTGTACTTCTTAATACCTAATTCCCAACGGGCAGTTGCTTATTAGAACTGTTAAAAAAATGTTTTCCTATTACATGTCCCAGAGCATAATCCGCCAATAATAAAGCCTTTAAAATGGTAACAGTAGTACCTCAGTGCAGCCCTTTCAGTACCTTTGTATAGAATGTGGTAGAAGTGCCAGCTTGTCTTAACTGTTGGAGTCCCACGGGTATAACATTTAGGTTGCATTACAAATTTCATGTCCAGGTTGCCATTCTTCCTTCCAAAGTGACATCAGTTGGAATTTAGAATTTAAGGCCCAAATTTATAACGCATAAAATATCTAAAGGTACTGAGCAAGTGCATTTGTCTGCTATGACAGTCATAAGATAATTCAAGCTGTTAGATAAAGAGAAATCACTGGCTAAAAATATAGAACTTTTGACAGTTGAAGTGTCTACTATAAATGCTAAAATAATATTGTAATAATTTTCAATATGACATAAGGATTAAGAATTGTAAAAGAAGAACATTGAATTTTCCTCTTCCAGTTTCACATAAAAAAAAATTCCTGTGTTAAAAAATCTAAATATAAATGCATGAACCCACAGATTTTACTCATCTGTGGCTTCAGAATTTTTCCTGTGCAGGTTACTAATTCTAGAGGGTACAGGAAATGTTACTAGAACACTTAAATTTCCAGGTAAATGTATTTTGAGGAACAGGGGTTTTTGTGCTATCTAGACTATTGATTTCAGTATAATTTGAAAGTAAATATAAAAGTTACTTCTACATTGCATTGTTTTTCTGTTTACATTCAGAATAGGCTGTCAGTTAAAAAGTTGAATAAAATAGTACTAATCACTTATAACTAATAAATGAGACACTAAATAAGTTTACATATCCACAAATGCTTATTTAAGTTGTTACAGAGCTCAATGGCATCTTTATCAGAAAAAAAATGCCAAATTTATTGAGAGGGCCATAAATAAAAACATTTTTTAAGAAATCTGAGTTGCAAATGATTGCTTAAAGAAAACAATTCACAGGAAGAGAAAAAAATGTAATGCAGGATAATATGAATAATCTATTTGAATGTAATTATATTCTTCTTGTTTACTGGCAGATCATAAATAAGACTTGTTATTTTTCAAATTCAATCTGTCCTGAGAGATTCTAATCAATCCAAACTGAACATGGTTCTCTAAGCTTGATTCCTCCCACATTTCTGCTATTTTTCTTCCCTTTCAGGTTTTCATTATTAGGTTTGATCCATGAAATTTTTATCTTCTATTAGGTCACTGAAACTAATGATACTTCATCAGTCACAGATTCTGTGGTTTTCATTTCAGTATTTCCCATCTACTGAAGACAGACATTGTAATGAATATTATACTTTTCTGTTTATTTAATTTGTACAGAAGCCTAAATTTTATACATACATACATACATACATACGTATAAATGTATATATATATATACACACACACACACTATATATGATACCTAGGGATGTGCACATATATACATGGATACAAACATAGACATATATGCAAATATATAGCAAGAGAGAAATGTGACTTCTGTAGTCTGTGATTGTTTTCTTGCTTGCTATTACTGCTGATGTCAGATTGTGTCGTGACCTTACAAACAACGAGGAGATCCTATCTCAAAAAGCTGAAGCCACACACAAGCAGCACCTCTGGTAGAATGCTATTTTGGTGGTTGCCATTCTTTTGACCCCCCCAAAAATGAGGACAGTCTTGGTGTGACGGTATAAAGAGGACACAGGCATTTATGTGAGCTACACAAGGCTGACTCAGTAGAAGTTCAGGGAAAGAAAGCAGCAAAATGCTCAGACTACTGCAGTCCTGCAAGCCAAGAAGCTCAGCTGTCCTCCACCCCCAGGTGAGAAGAGCTAGGAGCTGGGCATCTGGACAGATGGAATCCCACTGGTTTTGTCAGCTCCCAGCTGTCACACATCTGGCAGTTCAGATGCCAGCCTCCAAAGATCCTCTAGTGTAAAAGACATGAATCAGTTTAGAAAGCAGAAGTCAGTTCTGCTTTAGAGAGATTTTGCGTGGAAGCTGAGTATCTTTTCTATATATTCATTTTCCTTATAGTAATTGTCAGAAGAGAGGCCCTTCTCTCTTTGTAAATGACCCGCCAAAAGAAAAGAAGGCAGCAGGCGACCTTGATCAGCAGCCACGTGCCCACCCAGCCACTTCCTCCCTCTTTAAAAGGGGGATAAAAGGTGAAAAAGAAAGTGGCTTGAGACAAACTTACCAATTACCATCACTGGCAAAACAGACTCTATTTGGGGAAAATTAAGCTATTATACTGTCCATTAAAAATGGGGTAGGATGGTGAGAAACAAAGAAGAACTAAAACACCTTCCCTTAATACACCCCTTCCTCCCAGGTTCACCCCTTCACTACTGATTTTTTCTTCTTGGACACTTCCTCACACTTTCCCTGCCCCAGTGTGAGTATTCCCCATGGACTGCAGTCCTTCAGGATAAATCTGCTGCACCATGGGATCGCCTTCAGATCCGCAGGGAAGCCCCTTCCGCGCCGGGGTCTCTCCCGGGCCGCAGGGCCATCCCTGCCGGGTCTCTCCCGCCTCCGTGCCTGCTCCCGCTGTCCCCTCGGGGCTCGCAGGGCTGTTTCCCGCACGGTTCCCTGGCTCAGCCCTGGCTGCCGGGCAGCGTTGTGCCCTCCCTTGGCCAGGCTTTCCCCGGGGCTCTCGCCCGCCCGCCCGTGGCTGAGGGGCTCAGCCGTGCCCTGC
>VWZT01007252.1:1149579-1201941 GCA_013397055.1 Pachycephala philippinensis
ACAGCCCCTCACAGCCCCGCACAGCCCCTCACAGCCCCTCACAGCCCCGGCACAGCCCCGCACAGCCCCTCACAGCCCCGGCACAGCCCCGGCACAGCCCCCGCACAGCCCCAGCGCTGGGACACCTCCACTTGACACAGGCACAGTGTGATGTTTAAATGGCTTGTTACCATCTTGCTGTTATTAGCCTTCATTTTACCAAATCCATACATGCCCACTCCCTTTTCACATGGCCCAACGTTATGTAAATAGGTCTAGCTCATAATGGATTCTCTTTCAAAGAAATTTTAAAATATGAATGATGTAGTCTGTTTTCCTTTTCCCTATAACTTAATTCAGCATAGATTATATAAACACACTAAGTTTCTTGGACCAGTTATTTTTATGCTGCTCCTCATGTTATCAGCTCATTTGACCCATATAACAATCCTTATCAGGGGTGCTTTTCTCACCATAATCTTGCTTAAACATGGCTTTTGGTATCTTTATATTCCAGAAATCTCCCTGTTACGTTCACTAAGTGTCTTTCCAAAAATAGCTAAAATTCATATCTATTGACAACCTAAATTCCTTGAAGTTGTTTTCTAGCATTCAATTTTCTCTTCCTATCTTTCAGATGTTTTTATAGAAATTTTTTAAATCCTTTAATCCTGAAGTGTTATTTTATCTTTGTTTATTGCATCTCCCTCATTTCTTTTGACAAATGACAATTTGTAGTCAATTTACTTGGAATTTTATTCTCTTTCTTTTCCAGTTCCCTTGATTCATTCTTACCATGGTTTCTTCACTATATAGCCATAGATCTTATATCTTCCAGTGATTTAATGGATATCAGAATTTTGTCTTTGCCTTACTTTTTTTCAAAAACTCCCAAAGGTTTACTTTTTTTTCACTCTGGCAAGAAAAAGATTTTGAACTGCAAATTGCTGTAGGGTTTCTAAAGAGTTCTGCTTTCCTTTTTCTTAATAGCACATTGTATTTTCTTTCTTTGTGCTGAATTTAAAAGCAACTGTATAGTGTATTTGAGAAAAAAACATCTACCCAAACAGTTGATAGGACTGATGCTTGAAGAGGTCCTACCAAGCAGAAAGACAAATTTTGTTGGAATAAGCAGACCATACAACAAACTTGTTTCTACTGGTTTATCAATTTTTTAGCGGCTAAAAATCCTCATGACTACTACTGGGCCTTTAATTTCCTGACTGTAATCACAGAGAGTAACATCCTTGGCTTCCCTGCAGTTACTGCTTTGTGGCATTTCTAGAAAGAAGAAGCAACTTAAGAGTGTTATACCCCTATTTACAAGGTGATTGGGGTTTCCCATGGCTGGCAGGTCTAAAAGAAAAAAAACAGTTTCAAACTACATCTAAAGCAGGATACATCACATTAACATAGTAATCAATATTATCAGGAAACAGTTTTCAAACTGCAATATAATGCTTTCAATTCTACATACTCTTGTTAAAGTGTGAGTATGGACACTCAGCAAATCAGTTGATTTTCATCAGCCCAACACTTACAACTGACCATATTCATGGTCTCTAGTTGTGAAGTAAAATAAGCTATTGTTTTTCTGACTTCATTTTGTAAACATCTATGAAAATTCATATGCTAATTGCTCACTAAATAATTAAACTATTTATTCTTTAAAAACAAATAATATTCTATGCTTGCGTTATCAGTTTTGTTCATTTAGAAAGTTATTGGAGGATTATGTAAGAAAACAGAGAAAGACAAAACTCCTGTTGAAAAATCAAGGAAGCTGCTATATTAAAAGAAATCCCATCCTTGCCTCATCAAGAAATTTACTGCTATTTTCTGGATGGACAAGAAAGAATTTGGGAGTTGGTCATGCGTTTCTTAAGGCAAACAGGAGTGCACTGCAGCTGTTGATGTTAGAGATGATCAGACCTGACAAAAGCTGTGATATGAAGAGAAATGGCTGTATTTGAAAAACTGGAAGAGGAAAAACAAACAGGGTTTAACAAGCATGCCACAGGGAAGGAGCAGTGTTAAAAATTAGATGTAATTCCATGGTTGAAAAAGCAGTGCAATTTAAAATGATGGATAAGAAATGAAGAATAAAAATGATCTAGACTAAAGAATAATCTATTTTTGGAAGTTAAGAACATAACTGAACATTCAAGCATGCATGCACAAAAATCCAGCCCTAAACTTAGTTTATATGCTATGGTGTAAAAAAAGCCCCAGTCTGAAATTAAGCAATAAAGTAAAAAAAAAATGCATTTTGCTTGGAAAACAATATTTTGCCACTCTTACATATAGACGTTTCAGTGAAAAAGCCGCATATTCCCCTACCTGACAGATAAACAAGTGCTGATAAAGGGTTTGCCATTACTTTCCCCAAAAACATCCAAAATTTTTTTGTAGGCATTGCACAAAGCTCTGAGTCTGAGTATGGAACTGACCTGGTGCAGCTTACTCTGAGAATTGTAACACCAGATTTTCATCCCGTTCCAAAGTGGTGCATCTCTAGGGTGTGCTACAATGTTTTACAAGAGTTGAAATATATATAAAATCTAACTGGTATTTTTCATCTCAGGAATCATATTGGTGTGTTCTGCTGTACTAATAAATAGAAAAAGCATGTTTAAGAAAAGATGCTTTAATTTGAAACATTAACTTCCCTATCAAAAATTCCGGTTTGATAAAATACCATTTCTATCACAAAAATAGAAAACTTAACGTGAATTACTGTCTTAGGTGTTGATTGGCATTTAAAATGATGAATCAAAGATGAAGTATAAAGGTACTGGCTACAGCTGAAACTATTTTTGGCTAGTTCTGTCCACTCTGTACCTACAAAATATAGATGCACATGTACTACCACATGAAAAATATGGATGTTCTTGTTGAAAAAAAATCTATATAAGACACTTGTTGAACACTTGTTTAGTTTTTATATTTTACCAATTAAATATTAAGTCAATATGTTTGAATGCTAAGTTATTTTAATGCTTTTCATCTTTGATCAGATAGCTGTATCAAAAACCTAGGTGTATTTGGGTTTTTTTTGTTGTTTGTTTGCTTGCTTTTTTTCCTGCAGCTTATTCAAACCATAAGTGCAGTAGACAAAGATGACCCTCTTGGTGGACAAAAATTTTTCTTCAGTTTAGCTGCTGTTAACCCTAACTTCACTGTTCAGGATAACGAAGGTAAAATTCATGCCTGTTCCAAGGAAGGAGTTTTATCTTTGCTCTCTGGCTACATTCCTGAAATTTATTTGCTTTTGATGTCTATCAATATGTAGAGAAGCTGTGAAGGTTGCTACTATCAAGAATACTTTACCTGAATGTTTGAGGTTTAGGACTTCTACATTTTAATCTGTGTAAGTGAAGCAAAAATGTGATAAAACAAATTATAAAGAAAATCCGAAAAGTGCTGGCTTGGGGTAAGAGACAGATGAAATGCTTAACTGCAAAAGAAAAAAAAAACTTTCAAAAATGCCTTCAGCTGACCAGTTGAGATTTTTCACTTTAGCCTATTGTCACATAGTTCTGATTCCCCTGGCCTTCTGTTTTGCTTCTTTCTGACCATTAATGAAAATAATGGTTCTGAGAGGCACTTTGGCTTTTCTTTTGATCCTTCCTCAATCAGTCTCTATCAGAGAAAATTTTCAGAAGCTTCTATTGGGGAAGTGAGACTATGAATTTTGGCCTTCATTATCAGTATGACTAATTGAGAGGACTCTAGATTACAGAAGAAAAAAATGAGAGGGGATGTGGTATCAGCCTTCAAATGTGTCAAAGGCATAAAGGCAATAGGAATAATCCTCTATTCCTGATGAAGATTTCAGGAAGCAATAGACTACAAACGACAGCAGAAAAAAATTTCTAACAATAGGGAAAGTGAAGTAATTAAATAGTTTGGGTACCCTATAAAATCCCTTGTGGGAGAGCTATTTAAAGATCCATAAGATACATAATTTTTGATGTTGAGTGAAAACAAATAGTGTTAAAATACACAAAACCAGTGAAGGGAAGTAATAAAGGAAAAGTTTGTTTCACATCTTGAAGTCTATAAAAGAATGCATGATTTAATATTTTAAACAAAGGCAACTAGGTCCTGAGTGTAGAGAGTTATAGATCTTGATATTTCTTTGCTATCTGTAATTATTTTCTTTCTTTTTGCAAATGGGTTATTTTAGTTCTGCCTGAAGTTTGGCTGTCAAGATAGCTAACTACATATCTCAAGCAATCCACAAATACGATGAAAATTAATTTTTCCTTTTAGTCCACACTAAACCTGTTTTTTCTCTCTTTTGGACTAAAATGTTAACAACTATGGTGTTGGCTGACACGCTAGTGTTGTGGCTCTAACAGCAGAAGAAATAGTTTCTCCATGTTACTCATTCCTTCTCTTCCTTCCCTTCCCTCTGGCCACTCAGTGAACAGCTTTTGATGCTGAAGTATCCTACATACAACTAAGATTTGTCTGGTACAGATACAGTTTAGTAAGTTCACTTCTCACAAATGTGCAGGAATACCTACCATCTTTATCATTTTCTGAATTTCTAAGACAATTTCTATCAAAAAAAAAAGATCTACTTCATGTGCTAAGGTACATATTCATTGTTCTACAGCATTTTGGAAGTGGTTTGATATAGCAAATCTCGTACTGAGTTGACAGATGGCATTCCTGTGGATGTTGTCACAGGTGATGCATGGAAAGAATCTTCCAGAACAGAGTGCTTTTTGAAGTGCACAAAGTGGAAGGTTATTTTTCCTCAGTTGGCCACTGTGTTTCAGGGTTTCAGCCCTGAACTGTAACTGTGTCACACACTGCATGCATTAATCTATAAAACATTTTAAGCTTTGAGAAATCCTCTTTTCAAATCACACGCAAAAGTGGTGCAGACGCAGAGGAGCAGGCCAGATGTACCTAAAAAATTATAAATATCTTTCTGGTCAAATGGGAATGTTGTTAGGAAAACAGAGATATCAGGATATGGTAGTACAATATCGGGAACTATTTTTAAGTGATATAAAACATGATGATTTGCATCTACTGTAAGTGATATGGTTTCTGTTCGTATACTCTACAGCAGTATCTTTTAATCAATCTAGATAACACTGCCAGGATTTTGACAAGAAGGAATGGCTTTAGTCGGCATGAAATAAGCACTTACCTTCTACCCGTGGTGATCTCAGACAACGACTACCCGATCCAGAGCAGCACGGGCACGCTGACCATCCGCGTGTGCGCCTGTGACAGCCAGGGGAACATGCAGTCCTGCAGCGCCGAGGCCCTGCTCCTCCCTGCCGGCCTCAGCACCGGGGCACTGGTGGCCATCCTCCTCTGCATCATCATCCTGCTAGGTAAGAAGAGAAACGAGTCTTCCCCTGCCCAGGAACAAATGTTTCAGGCCTGACTCGTTCCACAAAATTGTGCAGGTTGATAAAATTAACGATCGTGGATTTTGCAAGAAGAATTTAACTGTGGCTTAAAATAAAAAGGAAAAACAAAGGCAAACACTGTTTATCTGCTAATTGAACACTGTAAATAAGAATTCAAGGCCCAGACTGTTTATCAGTGTGCAACCAGAAGCTCATTTATGTTCTTTCGTTAAGTTGTCCAAAAAAAAAGAAAGTTCAGAGAGGATGAATAGTATAATCAAAAATTGCTTTCATGTCTTTCATTTTAATTTTTTTTTGAGGGAAAGTCTCTTTTTTATTTAAATAACTACTAAAAATCAATATTCAGTATATATTTCACATATAATATAACAATAAGCAGTAATTTTACTGTATTAAGGCACTATCTATCTAGTGGTTTCAATGCTGTAAGAAAAAAAAAGGAAAATTTTGTAAAACGTCCATTTTGTAGTTTTCAGAATAACACTTAATGACCTATAATTCAACTCACATACACTTTTTAATAATATCCTTTGAGCTTGAAAAAGGAAAAATATCTTCAGAATAGACCTGGGTATTTTAAAGCTCATTACAGCTACAGTAGGAGCATGCAGACAAGCTCATGGTCCTGTAAAGCAGAACACACAATGTGTGCAAAATAGCTTTTTGATATAGACTTTATTGTGTTACCATTATACAGATAGAGGTGTTTATCCGGTTATCAAAAAAATGAGTTGGTGAAATGTAGCTGAAATGTAATTCTTGTACCTGGTGGACTTGCTGCTAAGAAATTGTTAAATAGAGTTTTTTACCCATTCTTTGTTTCCCTCTTTAAGTTATAGTGGTGCTATTTGCTGCTCTGAAGAGGCAACGAAAGAAGGAGCCTTTGATCCTCTCTAAAGAGGACATCAGAGACAACATTGTGAGTTATAATGACGAAGGCGGAGGAGAGGAAGACACCCAAGCCTTTGATATCGGCACACTGAGGAATCCTGCAGCTATTGAAGATAAGAAGCTTCGACGAGACATTATCCCTGAAACGTTATTTGTGCCACGGAGGACTCCTTCGGCACCAGACAACACGGATGTCCGGGATTTCATTAACCAAAGGCTAAAAGAGCATGACACGGATCCCTCTGCGCCGCCGTATGACTCGCTTGCAACCTATGCCTATGAAGGAAACGATTCCATAGCTGAATCCTTGAGCTCCTTGGAGTCCGGTACTACCGAAGGAGACCAAAACTATGATTACCTACGAGAGTGGGGCCCTCGGTTTAATAAGCTAGCTGAGATGTACGGTGGAGGAGAAAGTGACAAAGACACTTCTTAACCTACAGTAGGCTACTTTTCTCTTTTCCTTTAAGCGGAAGTAATTTTACAGACACCTTCTGCACTCAACAGTATTTAACATTCAGGAAAATTTTCCTGCCACTCAGCACAATGGTTTCCTTTTAAAATTTGTTTTAAACTCGTCCATTAATGTCATTCATTCTTTCTAGTAGGATGCCACTTGGAATATATACAACATTTTATTTAATCAACTTCCAAGAGCCAAAGCTATGGAAATTCAGTGTTGTACATTTTAGTAAGTAAAATAAACGATATCTTACCTTCAGAAATTTGAACAGGGTGATAATCCCTTCAGCAACCTCATGTACAAGCCGCTTCTGTTAGGTACATGTCCTATCCCTGCAAGTGCAGCTTTTAAGATGGCAAAGAAGAAAAAAATCCAATATGTCCTGTTCTGTACATTAAAATAAAACAAAATGTACACGTGGTGTTAATAAGTGTAATATGCAGCTGGTTTAAAAAAAAAGTTTGTGCAACTTCATTTCATCAAATTCTATCTGCCAATGTTTTATATTTATATTTTTGTATTTATTTTTAAAAAATAAACCAGTTTTTACAACTATGTTAATGCTTGCCTGCCTATTCCAGCCATGAGTTTCAAGCTTGAAGAGAACATGGAATTTCTCCAGTGACATCACAACAAACTGCTAGTACTTTTGTGCTGAAGTATTCTTCATACACACAACACAGTCTGAAGTGCTTGTACTTACTGAGAGAGGAACAAGTTCTACACTTATTTGTTCAAAAGTAATACTTTCTACAGTTCAATGCTTAAGAGAATTTTTTGTTATTATTTTTGAACTAAACTGATCATAGTCTAATCTAGAAAGATGAATTACTATCTTGAGTCAACTTGAATAGCCTTATTCTAAAAACATGCTGGCACAATTTATCTATCCAAACATATAACATTAGTTTCAAAGTCTCAGTTTATTTGTTCTATTATTCTCTATCTTGAATCATAATTACATCATAAGAAGTGATCTGTAATTGCAATGGATAAAGCCTAAAAAAATTCTCAATCATTTTTAAGCTCTATTTTTCCAAAGACAAATCATTAGCTGACAAACCACTATGTGTTGTATTTCACCCACCTTTAAAGCTGTCAATCTGAAGTGTCACAAAAACTGGCATTCACCTCCCCTCAATTTACTGAGGTTTCTCAAGTCTAGTAAAAAGAAACCTGAGCAACTAGCCAACTGTAACCAAAATTATACTTTAGCTATCACAAAAGAAAATAGGTATCCAAAAGCATTTTGAAATGTCTCTTCTTTTCTTTTAATCTTTAGGTTACACAAGTTTTGTACTAGATAAGCATTGCAATTTTGAAATGCTGCTGAGATTAAATAATTTCAGAGCCAAAGGAGTATGTTACAAGGTCTATATTAGCTATTGTGGGAGAAACACATCTGAAGGATTATTCCTCCTCTCTTTCTTTTAGCTACTTATTGGCATAAAACCAAGAGATATTGGAAATACATTAGTCCTTTGAAAAGTGGAATACTGCATTCTCTTTTAGTTGGATATTTCTTCTCCTTAATGGGCTGATAAAACCCAATGAAGTTGAAAGCTGAATACAGTACCATTATGCAATCTATTTTGGTGCAATAGAGACCAAATTTTTATTGACTTGATATCAAGTTAAACTATTTGATCTATTAAGAAACTGTGAATATTATGGATTTTTCTTCATTTCAATCAATAATACTTTTATTAACTAAGGATTTTTTTATATTCTATAATAGAACATGAATCTTAGAATATTAAGAAATGCCTTACATAATTAGCATTACAAAGCTTTTTAAAAGTCTTACAGGTGATACAAATAGTTGATCTTCTTTATGATTACCTAGTGAACAGGACCTAATTTTTTTTCTTCCAAATCTCCATTAGTCCTTCAACAGCATGTAATAGGAAGAAACAAACAAATAATATCCATCCATTAAATACACAGATAAAAGACACTCTTCTTAAACTAATTTTGTCTACAACAACATTGAGATCAGTGACACCCTGCGTATTTAACTGAGTATGTACCAGGATAGAAGATAAAATGGCTGTAAAACATCTGGGTTTTCACCTCTTTGCTAAAAATAAGATTTAGTTAAACACGTCCAGACAACACTTTTATGTATAACTCAGTAAAAATCTCTGGTTTGTTTCCAGAAGGAAAAAACAAATACACACATCTCCCTCACTATTCATATATATCAGCAAACATCAAATAAGACTCTATGACTTTGATTTGCATTACAGTACTAGTTTCTATAAGGAAATATTTGTCTCTCACTGTGTTGAAGGAAGTTATTTTATAACTGTTCAGCAGAATCTGAATCTGATGTTTAAAATCTAATCCTGTATGTGTTATTAAATAAAATATTAGTATACATTGTGAAAGTATATAACCATATGTAAACATACTACTACCATTATTATATAAATAGTATAGAATTTTTTTTTTTTACTTGTTGCCATATCCTTGGACATTTATTTCTCAGTACATTTTAGGAAAAGTTAAAATGCAAATTTCATTTCAGCACTCTAGATGCTAGTCTGACAATAGAATTTCCCTATACAAATATATAACATTTTACTGTACAATGCTTCAGCCTAGTGGAAGCGGGTACAAGAATATGAGGTCATCTGTGCAGGCAAATCATTACAAAACCATTCTGCAAGTCATAATTCATTGTTGTATCTGATTTATTTTAGGACCTGCATGTATCACTTAAACAACTGTGTCTGGTCCTTAATATTACAGGCAGCCACGGAATAGTCCACGATGTTCTCCATGGCCTTACACACCATGGATGAGTCACAACAGCTCAGTCAAATGTAAGGCCAAATAGGAAAAGATAATCTCCATGAGTATCATATGTCATAGAAAGTTAGAAGAAAGGAATCAAGGGCTCTATGGCTCTATCGCTATGTCTTACACCCTCAGAATAGTGAGGAATTGGAAAATGAAACTCTTAGACAATTCAAAGTGGAAAAAATGTAAAACAGGATACCTGCTTCCCAAGTAGTACCTCAAAGCTTAGCCACATGACATTGTATGAAAATTAACAAAATACAACAACATTTAGTAAACAAAATCCTGGTATTGTTTAGTCTGAATGAATTTTCTATATGTTCTTAAGACAAAAATGCCACAGGACCATAGAAAACAAAGAAAATAGATTAATACTGCATTTCAGGTGGAACTTACAAATTACTTACAACAAGACACACCTTATGAATGTTTAAAAAATCAGAAGCATATAAAAACTATTGCAGCCACTGGACCTGCAGTAGACAGTGTGTTCTTGGAGTCTGTTGCAAAAAAAAAAAAAGGATATTTAAAGGGATTTTATGGAAGCAGATGTGCACAAAATCTTATGTTAGTGACAACAATGTAAATAGTAATATTTCATAGGGCCTTCAGGAAAGTGGTTGATAGTAGGAACAGTCTAAGGAGAGTAAAAAACCTAGAGAATAAAACAAGCACTTAAACCAACAAAATCCTCACATTGCAAATGATCAGGTCAATACCCACCAGCTTCCATCTCTGTATATGCAGATGTTTTTCACTCCTTCACTGTTACCAGTGAAGGAGTGAAAGAGACCATACTTCCATCATTTCTCCTTCAATCATATGTAATAGTATTCCTAGACCAAACTATTAGTCACTTACATTACTGTCTGTCAAGAGTTTACCCTTCATTCCTCTCACTCATTTTCCAGTGTGACTCTGTTGCCTTTGAATCAGATATTCCTATTACTTCTTAAATTCTTCCAATGCTACCTGTCACACAAAGTGGGAAGAAAAAGGACCAAATCTGCTACATTATTTCCCTTCAAACCTGTTCTTATAATTTGCCCCTACTGGGTTAACTACATAAACACTTGTTAATGGCTACAGAGTTGCTCGTTATGCTAATCACAGAATATTCTGAGTTGGAAGGGACCCACAAGAATCGTCATGAATGATGGAGAAAATTAAATGCAATCATTTCTCCAGGTTGCTTCGGACTGGTTTGCCCTTATTCTATCAGCATTAAAAATGTTGACAGTGTTCCTCTAAGTTTATCCAATATGTAGAAAAAAATAGATACTCTCTTTTGGCCCATCACTAACTACTCAAAAGAAAAAACAATGACCCTTTCAGGAAGCTAGTTAGTAACATACATCTGATATAAGAATATCAAGAGTTTAGGTTTCCTTATTTTTTGTCAAATAAGCTGAACTAGAGATTGGACAACAAAAGTTACCAGAAGCCTTCAAACACTGTGTTATCATTATCAGGCTCACTTGAACAGCGCAGAAATCACCCAAGTGTAATCTGTTCATAGCAAGATGCACAGATTGATGTTCAATCTAAAACAATTTCACTTATTCGTAACAGTCTTATCTATTATGTTCAAAGTCATCTTATAAATAGCAAACATAAGGAGATAATAGGAAATATAAGGAGACATGTGAATACAACTTTTATTTTTCCAGCAAAGTATTTTGGGCTTCTCTATTGTCTCTCCAGTTTTTCAGAGGCTTATTTAAACTCTATTCTAATATGGTTAAGCTGGATGAAAAGTCACTTTCTACATGACAGAAGATAGAACTAATTACATGGGAATTCACAAATAAAATAAGCCAGACAGAATTTTCTAAATTCTTTTGGTTTCTCTTCACAGCTATTTTTGTTTCCATTTTAAAAGAGTATAGTCAGTCAACCATGAAATCAAAATGACAGTTTTTAAACCAATATTTTTTTCTGAATTCCAGTTTCTCTTGGGTTTTTTTTTCCCCCAAAATATCAAATCAAGCATTTATTTTTTGAGAAAATTCATTGTCTTTAAATTGATGTAAATCTTAGTCAACAAGGGAAAAAAAAATTGACAATAAATATGAAATATTCCTTAGTTTTTTGACTACAAACCAGGAATCATATAAATTTTGAACTTACATTTGGCAAAATAATTTTGTACATTTCCATTAATGTTTCCAAAGCAGTATTTTGTTTATTGATTAAGTTTTGCAAGGTAAGAATTTTTTAAATATGTTTACACCCATGTCTAGGTAATGTGTGGGGAAACTTTTAGCAAAACTTTTTGAGGGAAACAGAACAAATTCTAATTTATTATATTCATTAAAAGGTCAGAGGAAAGTCAGCAGCTAATCTAGAAAGTATGTTTTATGTTCCAAACAGGTAGCATGTTTTGCAACTCTGCAGTCACAGAAAGTACAGCAAATACAAATAAATTAATCAGTTACAAGTGAAAAGATTTGGAAGTCATGACACTGTTGACAAACTTTAATTTACAGAGGAACTTTGGTGTATTTAACATTGGTGCTTAAAAAATATCTCCATCATATTGCATGTGGCTATTATGTATCTCATCCCTTTAATTTCAAAATTGTAAAAAATTACAGAAGTAATGAACTTTCATAATTTTGGCTGGTTTCTGGTTAGTGTGGTAATCTCCTTGTTCATGAGGACAGAAATTAAGATTTTGTCACTTACAAGAATTTCATTTGCATGCTGTGAATTAAGGCAGTCACAATTTTTACATATAGAGGAGGGAACTTCAGATTTCATAGTCTGCTTAGCTTTCCAAAAGATATTTGGCAAGGTCTATCACCAACATTTCTAAAGAAATTAAGCTAAAAAATCTTCTCAACAAAATACAGAAAAATCAATTGAAGTAAATATTCAATAGTCCTAACAGAGGAAGGAAAAAAGTGGAATTCTTCTAGATCTGATCTTTTGATCTGCAAAGGAAAGTAATAATGGATATGAAAGCTTATTTAGGACTGTTATTAAGACGAATAAATAAAAAGGCCATTCAAAAGAATGTGAACTGATGAAGTGATACAACATGGTTATTCACAAATGAGATCTTGTAGTTATAACAGCTAATTGTGGGAGTCTTAGCTCAGTATTAAGTAAATAAAGGAAATGATATATTAAAGAATTATTAGGAAAAGAACAAAAAAAAATTTGTTACTGACTGTCATGTCCTTATATTGAAGGTTTTATTGCTGTCATTAGCATGTCCTCCCCCAGACAGGGTATTCTCCAGCTAGCAAAGATAAAGAAGAGGATAAGGGATGATCAAAGTCAGAAAATGGTTTCTTTGTAAAGAACAAGGCAGGCTGGGATTTTGCAGCTGATAGGAGATAGATGTCTATGAAAACATGAATTATATTGAGGATATAATATTCACTGTGTGAATATTAGAATCAGGAATCTTCTAATAAAAACAACAAATATCAGGTTCAAAAAGAAGAAAATGAGCTTCTTTTTCAGATGAAAAACACACTTAAGACTGTGGAGTTCCTTGCTGCAAGATTTTTTTGATGCCATTTGCGTAAATGGATTACAAGACTTTTCAAGGAAATGTTTCAAGAGCTCCTCCATGTAAGTTATAATCAATCAAGAAGCCCTGGAATTTTACTCTGTCAGTGATCATAGAAGAAACTTCTATATGTAATTATCACTACATGCTTACTTTATGCTTTCACTCTTCCTAACCACCCACGGCTGGCCAGCGTCAAAGACAGGCTTTGATGATCCGGACATTTGGATTTCTGGTACAATGATTAATATGTTCTCATTTTTATGACATTCCCTCTGTCCCCAGAAACAAATCCCACCATATAATTCTCAATGCAAATGGATCAATAATCCTTGATATTCTTTCAATATATCTCTAACTGCTGCTGAATTGTCATGACAGAAAATGTTTTAACAGTATCCAAAATAGAAGTAGACCAGGGAAATGTTAGATGGTATTGACAGAAAAACTCTATTTTGCCTTTACTCAACTAAACTCACCTTCCTTTCACTGAAGTCGCACTTTAATATAAGTGGGGCCAAAATATAAATTTTTTCAAAGAAAATTTAGTGAGTACTTTTCCAAGACATTGTTAGCATAATAGCTAGCAAACACTAGGTTTAGTGATACTACATATAAATTGCAATTTAAGATACTTCCCTCTACATGAAAGTCCATCAGACATAGTCAAGGATATTATAGATAATTTAGCTGCCATAACCATCCCTTTATTTAGTAATGGAAGTTGGTAAAACTTGTTATAACTCAGAGGCTGCTGAACACTATTATTGGAAGGAAACTGTTGTCCGACTTCTTTCTCTCCTCCAAATTACTCATGTTTGAGAAGTATTGTTTTGCTTACTACTCTTTATGTTACATTCAAAGCAAAATATATCCAAAAGAAAATACTATTTCTAACATCATTATTCCATATATATATACAAGTATGTATGCATGTTCTAGATAAACATATCACAATACAGATAAACAAGTACACAATATAGATGCATGAAAAAGGAAACAAATATGTTTCATTCCTATTAACAAGACACAATTTTGGAAATGTCACAGTAACCTTTCTAGAAGACACTCCCAGCAGAGAAACTTTAGAAAACTGCTATGCACAATTACACCAAAGATGTATAAACCTTCCTGCATCACCAACTCAAAACAGTGACCTGAGCAGCCTTTGTACAAATGAGGCTGGAAGACAGAAAAAATGAAAATCATGAAGGTTGTCTTATGACCTTTAATTATATCATCTGAAAAACAGTTCTTGTAAAAAAGTGTTCCTTTTTAGCTAAGGGCTCAGTCTGGCCTTCTTCCATACTAGTGCACAAGAGAAAGAAAAAACCTTCCTCCTTATTGCAAATTTCCATATACTCTAAGTATTGTGGTAACTCTTATGCTCCCCTATTTTAGTTCTTCTTGCTCTATTTTCCTCAGTTCCACACTGTGTAGACTTGTTTGGGGAATAGTTTGAAGCTACTGTGTAATGACTATTTTCTGTAGAGATTTGCCTCATTTCATACAGAGATTGTCATTTGTAGTAAAAATATTCGAACAAAAATACCGCTTCCCAAGGAAGCAGTTTTCTATTTCTACTTTTACTGGAGAGTCTTAAAATAAAATAAATATTGGTGATCATAACCTATATAGTTTTGAATTTTTGAGCTCCAAGCTTGTGACAAAACCATCAGTCCTTCAAACCAAGAATTCACAGCTACATATCTCAGCTAGAAGGTATTTTCTTACTTTAGCAGTTATTCCTCAGGTCTTATTTGTAAAAGACATATAAATGAGCCTTTTAGGCCACAAGGATTTTTATTACTAAATTAATTGTCAAACACTGGTCTTCTATAGTGGCAAGCACAATAGGAGTGCCAAGAAAAAAACAAAACAAAGCAAAATACTGGATAGCCCCTTCTGAGCAGAACAAGACAAATTAAATATTTGGCCACCCATTGGACAAAGCCAATAGTTACTTATGAAGTGCAGGCCAACTTTCCCTCAGTAGAGAAAAAAACCTGAAAAAAGCACTACATGATTAAAACTCACCCATAACACCCACATAAAATAAATAAATAAGCACAGCCTCGATAACAGCATTTTCTGAGTTGCCTTTACAGTGTCAATTTTGCTAACTAATATTGGGTTTGAGTATTATTCCCATTAGTATGTGATAAAGTTAATCAGATTTTTCCTTAAAAATTCAGTTTTACCTGTATCGTAAAGTGTAAGGAACCATTTCATACATAAAGTTTGCAAATGTGACTGGTATAAGATTCCTTGTAGTTTTAGCTTATTTAAAATGTAAGGAAAATTTGTTTGTTTCTTTGTTTACTATAAATAAGGGCCTACCAGAGTATTGTTTCCTGAAGAAAAATAGAATCTTCTATTAATATTGAGTAAAACTTCATAGTTCTTGTCTGTCATATGGCAAACTTAAAAAAAAATAAAAATACCCGAAACCTTCAAAAACATTAAAAAAGAAAAGCCTTGTTATCAGCAGAGACATAAAAGCAAATTCTATTTCCCTAAAATTCCAGTTCATAGCGTAAAAACAATTGAATAATAAATTGCAACTATTCTTAAATGTAGATTTAGCAATTTGACAGTATTTATTCCTTTCTGACAACATATTAAGAAACTCTCAAATAAGAATATGACTTATTGTTGTCATTTTATTCACAGTCATTCTCCGATCAATACCATAGGCCTTACCCCTACTCTTAAAAATTGTCAGGATAAAATCAAATACCTAATGTGAAATTGCTCTCATGAAGTGCTCTAGTCTTCCACATTTGGTTCAGTACACGTTTTTGCAGATGTGCACATGCTTGCAGACTGAAACTGGGTTTTGACTAAGACAGCAAGCAAACAGTCCTGTGTATCTGCTTTCTGAGTTCAAATCTTTGTGGTTCCAGAGCTACAAACCTGCCTGATTATGCATCATTACAGAAGGATGTTATTTCTTTCAGCATCAAGTACATCATGTTACAAACCAAACGAAGCCCATCTATTTCTCAAGCATGCCTTAACATTGTTAAAATGAATGTCAGTAAGCTTCATTGAAAGTGCCTAAAACCAAATATGAGAGTAAGTTTGAAGACCTGTAACTGAAAAACAGAGGAAACTTTTCTCAAAGTTTTTATGGAAGGAAAAACAAATCAACCTGCAGAGCTTACAAGAATCTGCACAGTTCAGTTTCAGCTTTGTAGCTATTTGTCAGCTCTGTCCATTTCAATGAAAACAAAATATTTCTGTGATTACATCCCTTAATTTAATTAATGTAAGTAAAAGCAATAGGAATCAACATTCATATGTGCAGATAAAATCTCTTTAAGCCCACTGAAAATAACTACTCCTGGCCACTGTCAGCTGTTTATATATATCTAAGCCATTTAATGGACAAACAATTATCTTACATAAGATATTAAAGGAAAAACATTTCGTGCTTAAAAGGAAAAGGTCAGACAGGAGAGAGAAGCAATCTAGTTTTTGTCTAGCACCCAAACGCTGTGAAATGAATTAACAGCAATTCATGCTGCCACCGGAAGTTGAATATAAATTAATTTTTATTTATAAAGTAAGGAAAGCTGAACAATATTTGGGGGTTTTTTTGGTTTGCGTTTTTTGGTTGGTTTTTTTGTGGGTTTTTTTTTTGTTTTGTTTTGTTTGGTTTTTGTTTGTTTGTTTGTTTGTTTGTTTTGCAGTGTTATTACAGGACAAAGTATTAAAATAATGTAGCAATAAAATATTGTTTTATTACTTAAAAAATGGCCAATGTTTCCTTCCATCATTGGCTCAGCTTTATTTCTTCCAATGGATTTGCCTCAAACAGGTTCAGTTCAGTTATGATAAGCACAAATGAGCCACTCACAGCTTAACTGAGTATTTTTAGGCCCTTGTCCCTCTTGGCACATTGATATTCCTCTGCTGATTTTAAAGAAAGTAGAACCCTAAGTCATAACTTTAATGTAATTTCAGCAGCATCCAATTTGAGTTAGTCAGGACCATTTACTTTATGACTTCTGAGTGTTTCATCTCTTTCATAACTATAGTGGGGTTTGTCATGCACAATCAAGGAAGCAGAACACACAAAGATAAAAACATATGAATAAATAAAACCTTCTATTAAAATAAATTTGTTTTGAGAAACCAGTATGTTCAAAGTAAAATCAACTTGTTTATTCATTCTGAAAGTCTACCTTTTCCTCATTTGTTCTTCAGTATAGAAGAACAGTCACAGAATTTGAAAAAGACAAACAGTGGGCTGTGGATTTTTTAACTCTCTTCTTCATTAGAGATGGGCATAAACTCATCCGTGTACTGAGCATGAGGGGGACTACGTTTGAAAAGAAGCTGTAGTAGATTCTACTGCTACATCCTGGTGTAGTTCTAAAGAGAAGCACCATTTATTTACTTTAAAGACATCGGTCCCAGGTGGATAAGGAACAAAACAAGACTAGGGAAAAGACAATTTCAAGTCCAAAGTCTGTGACCCTTCCCTGATTCATAAAAACAACTAGAAGCAACTATTACTTTCAGAAAACTATGATCTAAAATTATCTGTATCTCTGCCTGGCATTACTATGACTGAAGACGACCCGTATCTCTTCCTGTTATTATATTTCAGGGAAATTCCATTGTTAATATTTCATAATTATTCTGAGAATCAGATATATGTGTTAATAGCAGAGCACAGCTATTACTTGATTCTGATATATTTGGTTACAGGTTGTTCTTAACCAGAAGACTTATGAAGAATGGCAAGAATTATACAAACCTGGTCCTTTTTTTGATCTTTACTGGTGCTCCTCCTGAAATGTATACATTTCAAAATTATCACCTAAGCCATTGAGGAGGGATGCAAGATACAGCTATCTAAAACACATTCTATACGACCAAATATTTTTGACTTTCAGTAAGAAGCTACATATTTCTAATGTCTCTGCAAGATATCATCTGTTTTCTTGATGATGTGCAAATATCAGCATATTTCAGTTATATCATCTTGAGTATACTTAAATAGAAATCCAAATATTCAGCAAGCAACAATGATATTTTTACAGCATGAAAAAAAATAAAGCTACTTAAAATTAGGTCTTATGATATCACCAAGGCATTGTATAAAACTGAACTCCTGACTCCCCTGTTAACTGCATATTGTGTTTTAGGAAGACACATTTTAAAAGTGTACAGGAAAATAAGAAATTATTTTTCACAAGTATTAGTATATGTCATAACATTTTCACAGTATAGGTATATCATCCCTCTCTGATAAGACAGCTCTGATCATGTCTCTCTGTTGAAACATATCTGGTTCACATTTCAGCACATAATTAGAAGTATCAGTTTCACAAAGATGCAATATCTCAAGAAACGTCATGTAGATTTCTGGCTACACAAGACATACATACTGTTATCTCACTAAGAGATATATAGGAAGTGGCTCACAAACTACAAATTAGAGCATTTGAAATCTCTTCTCTAAACAAACTCATTTTGCAAATACAAAATTAACCATTATTTGAATTAATGACAATTAATCCTCATGCTCAAGTGAACAACTTCCCAAATATAACATTTTATTTCAATACTGTTTCATGTGAGAAAAAAAATGAGTTACATTGAGAATTAAAATATGTTTATATTAGCATATAAAAATATGTTTATATTAGCATGTACATTTTATTAATTTAGTGAGGTTTTGCCTTAGGATAATGCATCAGTACACGGTGAAACATTTCTAGTCCTTTTCAGTATAACTGCTGTGCCAACTGAAAAGAATTAAAATCACAAACAAATCTAATGCTCTATATTTGGAAATGAAAAGCTTTTTTTTTTTTAATGGGCTTCAAATCCTCCTATTTTGATTTATATGTCTTTCATCTGCCTTCCCCCATTTCCTCCTCCTCCAAATATTATCTTTTTTCAACTGGACTGATGCTTCAAGCAGAGGCATATTATGCAAAAATGTTGCCAAACTGCTTTCACCTTGATGTTTTGGACTCAATCACATAATGATGGCATTAACTGACTCCGCATGAAAGATTATATTACTCTAATAATTGTTGTTTTAACTCTATTATTTTAAGACTTTTATTTAAAGAATAATCAAGACTGGATGTCCTGTAGTAATTTTACAAAAACATAAAACACTAGGAAGAATTAGAAAAAGGACCAAATCCAGGTGTTTTACATGCTAAAGAAAAAACTGTTAAAATGTTCTTCATTTTTTTTGTGTTCATATTAAATAATACTATCTTCATAGAAAAGAAATTTCATGTCCCAACCCCATACTAAAACTTTCAGTGACATTCTAGTAAGAACCTCTCAGTATATTTTACATAAATTGTAAATATGGCAAAAGAATTGTGGCTCTTTAGCATCTCTTCTGGGCTGAAGTCTCAGAACTGTTTTAGCTCTTTTTCAGCTGGCCATGTCATCCTGCTCAAGACTTGGCTGCTCATTCTTGGTCAGCCAAATCCAATGTCCGGTGCCAGAGGCTATGACTATTCATTCTTTCCATGGAAAACCTTTGGGAAGGTACACTTAATGTATAAAGGACCTGTACTGTTTTTTTAAACAACGAAGTATGAAGATGCAATGGTGTTCAAAGCTTTTCTGAAGCCTTATCCCTTTCTCATTAAATGTGAGACATCCTTTACTGTGGCACTTGCAGTATTAAAGTTAGGATATATAATTTCTCTAAGGAAGCTACATCAGCTGTTGCAGGCTATGGAACACATTTTTCAGGCTGAGATAAAACATAATTTTGTATAGCATCTTGTCTTTCCTAAAATGCTTTTTAAAACATGGCAATAAAACACCTGATTTAGCCAATTCAGCTTCTGCCTTCATAACATTTACAGCAGTGAAAATGATCTCATTTTCTTCCATGCAAATTTTGAAGGAAAGCAAGCACATTTCAATTAATTTCTTTGGGTTTTTAACAGGAAATAATCAAAATTTTGCATACTTTTTCAGCTAAACACTGAACTGTCTCTGTTTTATTTTTTTTCTTTAAATATCCTTTGTTGGCAAAATTCAGTGTAGGGGGAAAATAGCCAGGAATTTTCTGTGAAAACCACTGATGGTTATTTCATTTAACCCTTCTGAAAAATGTTTTACACCTTATTTCTGCAGATGTTATACCTTATGAACTGCTCCTTGCTTTCATGCTAATTAGTTATTTCACACATTTTTTACAGGTCTTTATTTCCCAGGGACTGTGTGAGGGTTTGCACTATAAAGTGAATGGCATCATCTTGTGAGGGAGAACTTGCTTCTCTATGAAAAATCAAAACCTGAATTCTGATTTTCTGAAACACCCACTGCTGTGCATGATGTCATGCAGGGCTTGACTGTCTGCATGTTGTTTTCTTTTCTCTAGGTAATTTCAGAGATTTTGGCTAAGAATTAGACAGTTGTGATCAACTGCACGTGGAATCTACTAACATACAATGCTAGCATAGAAAAAAATATAAAATGCTGATACGAAATGTTTTCTCCAAACTTTTTTTTGCTTACTCTTGTGAGAGCTTTTGTTTAACTTGTGATTAAACACAATGTCTCCTGAACATATGGACAAGGAATGTTGGTGACCAGAGGCCTCATATACCTCTCTGTTATTCTGTGGGATTCACATTGACTTTTTCACTCTTTTGCCAGGGTGAGGGTGGAAAAACATTTCCAGACAGGAATGTGAAAATTGGATCATTATTATTTATGCATAAAATAAGTTCTAAGACACTAAACTTCAGACTAGGTGTTTTTTTTGTTGTTGTTTGTTTGTTTTGGTGGTTTTTTTTTTATTGCAAACCAAAGCAACAAAACAGATATATGTTGCAACATACTGTTTGCAGCTGACAAAGTTTGGAACAGATATTTGGAAGACTTTAGGTAAACAAAACTTCATGATCTACCTAGTGGACACAGGAAAAGTGGATTTAGTCTACCTGCTGAATGGAGTTACATGCAACCGGCTACCAGTAAAAAGTGGTATTCCCCAGGGCTCAGATGATCTGGGTGATGGCGTCTAGTGCATCCATACAGGATGACACTAAGTTGGTGGAAGTGTTAATCTGCTGTAAGGTAGGAGGGCTCTGCAGAGGGACATGGACACACTGGATTAATGGGCCGAGTCCAATGGTATGAAGTTCAATAAGGAAAATGCCAGGTCCTACGCTTGATTTACAACAACCCCATGTAGTGCTACAGGTTGGGGGCAGAGTGTCTGGAAAGGGCCCCAGCAGAAAAGGATCTGGGGGTGCTGGTCAACAGCCAGCTGAACATGAGCCAGCGTGTGCCCAGGTGGCCAGGAAGGCCAATGGCATCCTGGCCTGTGTCAGCAATAGTGTGGCCAGCAGGGCCAGGACAGTCATCGTCCCTCTGCACTCAGCACTGCTGAAGCTACGCCTCAAGTCCTATGTCCATTTCTGGGCCCCTCACCAAAAGAAAGACATCGAGGTGCTGGAGCATGTGCAGAGAAGAGCAACAGAGCTGATTGAAGGGTCTGGAGATGTAGTCCTGTGAGGAGCAGCTGAGGGACCTGAGGTTGTTCAGCCTGGAGTAAAAGAGGCTCAGGGGAGACCCCAACACTCTCTACAGCTGCTGAAAGGAGGGTGTAGCAAGGTGGGAGTTGGCCATTTCTCACAGGCAACTAGCAACAGGACAAGAGCAAATGGTCCCAAGATGTGCCAGGGGGAGGTTCAGGTTGGACATCAGGAAGAATTTCTTTACTGAAAGGGTGGTTAAACATTGGAACAGGCTTCCCAAGGAAGTGGTAGAGCCATCATCCCTGGAGGTGTTCAAGACCGGACATGGCACTTAGTACTGTGGTTTAGTTGGCGTTATGGTGTTCAGTCAAAGGTTGAACTCAATGATCTTGGAGGTCTTTTCCAAACTTAAGGATTCTACAATTCTATGATTTGGTTTAATTTATAAGTAAAAATGCTCCATCTTCTTGATTTCTTTTGGTTTTTATTACTGAATAAAAAGTCATTGATCACTCTTGATACAAAGATACCTTATGCAAGTATGAAACATAGGTAACTCAGTAATTAAACTGACCAAGTCCAACTTGATTTTCTTCAAACTGTTTGGGTTCCAGCTGTGAGTCTTGTCTCTCCAACCCTTCTTTCCACATCATTCTGCTTTTCCAACTGTGAGCAGCCTTTCAGCAGAGAGGGATAGAATTGTACTTACCTGTTTAAGGCTAGAAGTAATGGAAAACTGCCATATGGTGATGGTATTCCCATTAGATGTAGCAAGTTAGTGTGCATGTGTCGGTTCATGCGTGCATTTTGCATAGATTGAAAAGGAAATTATGGTGATAATTTGCAACCCTCTGAAGGATCTCTTCAGTAATTAGAAGAATTGTCTTAGCTCATTTTCAGCTGACAACAACATCTTACTTAAGGGTCCTAGAGACAATCATGACATTCCCTATGAATTTTCTTAGCTTATTATACATTGCTTCTGTTGTCAACTTTATCAGCTTTCCTGTTTACCTTTGGAAAGTATCTACTATTTAATGAGAGGCATGAAAGAAGTATCCTCAAAATTCTCCAAATTCCAACTTAACAACCTTAAAATTGTCTCTGGAAAATATGAAATAAAGCATTAATAGATGTTTTAAACTTGGAAATAATGTGTGAATCCAAAGCCTTGTGGTTGATGAGCATTATTACCTTGACTACTGGGACTGCCTAAAATTTCACTGATTACTTTTCCACTTTCTCTTCATATACAGGCACCTCTGCATAAAAGACTAATATTTTTTGTTTGTTTGTTTGTTTTGTTTTTGTTTATTTATTTATTTATTTTTGCACTAGACAGCAACTACATCAGGCAGTTGTACATGATGGGTGATGAACACTATTTCTTTTGTTATCTTCTTTGTTGTATCTCTTTGAAAAATGAATAACTGGACCAGAAGAGTCCTTAAGGTGGTGAATTACAGCTCCAGCTGCCACATGCAATCAGAGTATTCTCTCAAACATTTTGCCACAGCTTTTATTTAAAAAATAATTTTACCGAAGTTTATTCATTATTGGGAACTCTGTGGGTGTACCCTTGTTTGGATTTTGGACAGGAATAACTTCTACTCCTCTTTCTCCTCCACTACTCGCTACTCCGTCAACATTTCTGCTTTTAGTCTCACTCTGCATAAGATGGACAGACACAAATGGAAATCAGAACTCTGAAAAACAATGGAAATAAATTTCAGTTTGTTGGTTGGGGTTTTTGAGTTTTAGTTTGTTTTTTAACACAGACCTCATAATTTGAAGTATATTATGATTTAATATCATTGCATAGATGGAAGTGAAAAATGCTTTCTGTGTTTTAAATGAGTCCAAATGAGTTTGTGAAGACGTTAACCTTTCAGGAGAATGACAGTGATAACGAACATAGGAAAGATGTTAATAGAAATATCTTCATTTTGTTAGAAAGACACAATGAACCACACCACAAATGTTTATTTATGTAAGACTATTGAAATCATTGCCTAGCAAACAGGGCAATGGATCACGGCTAAAAAAATACAGGTGAGTCCATTTAGTAGCTTCCTGACACCAAAACCAGAGGTTTTATTCTTCACAAGGTTGTCTTGTGCATTTTCTGAAATTCTGCAACATTCTGACACCTCCTACGTGCCAACTCTGACACTCAAACTGACTGTTGAGGAACGGAAAAAAGAGAGAGTAAATCAATCTCAGCAACACAACAGAAGCTTTTTTTTCCTATTTGGATCAGAAAAAAATAAGATTGATGATAGGATCAATAGAACAGTTGGAAAGGTAGCAAGCAGAAAAGCAAACATTCTTTGCTTTTGTCGGAGGGCAATTTTAATGGCCGCAAGCTTGTATCTGAGAACAGTTATATGAAGATTAAGATGAACTCAGGACCCGATCTAGTAGTAGCTCACAGAAGATGTAATGCAATGCAAAAATATCCAGTTAATGTTTGAGATATGTGTAATAGAATGAGACTTACCTGGAGGAGAAGCTGGCTTTTCAAGAAGAATCTCAAAATGAGTCTTGAGCTTGATGTATGGTTTTGAGAATTTAATTTTTCTCTCCAAGTGTAGATAAAGCAAAACTTTGCAGAAATACTTAAGCATGAAGAAACTAGGTGAATTGAAATTACAACAGAAAAGGTGGCAGACAGGATTAGGATGCTCTGACTTAGACCAGGTTCCATCAGAAAAATTAAGAGAAATCTTTGGATTTTTAATGTGTCTGCGTCAACCATTAGAAAACAAGTCAAAACCCTTTTTAAGTCTGGTAGGGACAACTCTCATTTTGCTATGTAGAAAAGTAACACGTGTTAGCTATTTGGATGCAATTTATTTCAAGCATCGCTTAGTGAACAGCTATACTCTACTTTTAAACTCTCTTTTTATATGCGTGCATTCACAATATTTCAGTTTTTGTATATTTGTATATACACGTGCACAAAATAGATTCAAATACTCTGCTGTATATAACATTTATACTTTTTGTGTTGATGGCACAATTCCTTTAGAGGCTACTATTTCTGGTCTAATGCACTTTCTTTTCCACTCCACTGACTGCAGGTCTTCACTAAACCATTCCACTCCTTCTTACACAGTGTAGATCCAAGAATAGCAACGTGATTATTAGATGGCAAAGAATCTTTGGTTTTTCACTTAAATCCAGTAGTTTAAAATTAGAAGCATCTAAATATTTCCTTGAAACATTAATCTGAATAGGAACAATATACCTAATTAGAACAGCCAAAAGAGTTTTGAATTTTCATGTGATTGATACACATTATTTGAATTTGGAGGAATTTTAATTTCTCTATTAAATATATGTAATTTTTAAAAGAATTTGATACTTTAGTTTCTAAATCTTTACTTGCTTGAAGCTAAGAGTGCCAGAGTATACCTTTATCGGGCTATCCTTTGAAATGATATCTTATGATATGATTTTTGCTTGCCGTTAAATTGCTGCATATCAGTATTAATTCTGCTAAAGCTATTAAAAAAACAAAACAAAACAAAAAAACCCAAACAAACAACAAAAAAAACCCCAAGTAAAAAGCATCAAAAGAGTAGTATAAACCTGTTGCAAATGAAATGAGTTTCTCTCCATTTTTAAACTCATTTCATTCATTTGAACTAAGTCCTGAATTTTCTTCTTCACCAAGATTTTTCTATCACTGTGCAAAGCAATTTCTAGAACTACAGAAAAAAAAATAGAAGATTCATAGGTTTGATAGTGGCAGTCTGAAGGTTTCTTTTGACTCACAATATTCTGCTATAAGTGCACGTCATTCTGACCAACAAACAAATATATAAGAGAAGGAGGGTTACAGAACAAAGTAACTGTAAGTACTTGCCATCTGATTTTCAAGTCCCATTTAGAAGGACAAAAAATGTTAAAATCAGACTCTAGATTAATCCATCTTCAGTTTTCCAATGTTACTGAGAATTGGAAAAGATGGTAAATTTATTAAGACGTGTGTCTATGAACAAACACATTTAGAAACAAGAAATTGTACTAGAAGAACAAAATAAATATACAACCTTCACAAGGGGTCAGAACACTGTTCTAACCCATGACGATCACACCACATCAAATAATATTTTGACAGGATCTAAACAGAATAATATTGACCTAGAATTTATATGAACAAGGCCACAGCTTTTCATCTGGCAAAAGCCTAGGAAATACCACATACTTACATTTTTTTATTTTGAATAATAATTAAATTGAACAAACAGTCAAACAAGCCAAATATCAAAACAACACTAAAAGTTGAGTTTTCATGTGCATTATTTCAAGGTAGGTTGTTCATTTTGACACACTGTAGTTAAGGAGCAGTTTCCATATACTTTGGCCCGTTCAATATATAGGGAGAAAGAGACTGCAAAAATAAAATGTATTAAAATACTAAGTGGATTATCCAAGTAGTGAAAACCTTTTGCTATCAACCTCACTGAGCAAATATAACCCCTCTCAAATGCCTGTTCTTCACAAAAAGACATCAAGTGGGAAAATTAAAAGAACAATTATTTGTAGGAACAGCTTGAAGATCAATAGAAGAAAAAAGGAAAGAAGGAAAGAAAGAAGGAAAGAAAGAAAGAAAGAAAGAAAGAAAGAAAGAAAGAAAGAAAGAAAGAAAGAAAGAAAGAAAGAAAGAAAGAAAGAAAGAAAGAAAGAAAGAAAGAAAGAAAGAAAGAAAGAAAGAAAGAAAGAAAAAGAAAGAAAGAAAAAGAAAGAAGGGCACCTAGCTTTTCTTTATGGCATAGGGTAGAAATATGACAGTTCCAGCTCCAATGAGAGTTCTCTGTGTTTTTCCACCCTTCCAGAAACATTTACTTTAAAGTCATAATTTTTCCTCTCTTTCTGCCTCCATTCTACCCTCCCTGCACCAGCGAGGAGAGAAGGAGCAAGCTCACAGAATTGATTAGTCTGCCACATGTTCATGGGGTAGCTCCAGGTGACATTATACACACTGTAGGAATACAGATATCTTAAGGCAGTTCTGCACCAGTTCTGTCACAATAAGATAAATGTAATAGTACTGCCCCTAGGGCTTGTACGTATTTCATGGTACCTGAATGATTAATATCAGTTGATTAGCTACCACAAAGCATTCTAAGTAAAATGTGAGAGAAAAAGTAGGCTAAGCTTGTACCTTACTTAGGATCATCTCAGCATCTCTTTAAAATTAGATTCATTTATTATCTTCTAAGGCAGTTTCTGCAACTATCCATTCATAGAATCTCTACTATCCCTTGTCTAACAAAAATATATTTCACACAGTTTTCCAGTATCAGAATATTAGTATATATGAGTGGGAAGATTACAGTTTCCTTAGTATTATTACAAAAATCATATTTTAGATTAAAAATCAAATATTCACTGACTTAATCTCCCCAGTACTGTCAGGTAGTTCTCAATTACCTGTAAGCACTTTTCAATACATCTTCATATTCTGTCAACCTGTAGAAGTATGAAATGTGAAGTCAGGACAAAATATTACTTATCCTTCCTCTGTATGGGATATACTTCTCCACTTATCACCTCTTCAGTGCATGTTCCAAATCTTCACATTAAGAAAATTCTTTGAATTGACAGTCCATGTGCAAAATTGCCCGTACAGAAGGTGTTGGATGTACAGCAACTACTAAAGTTATGCTAATTACATGGCACCTGAACAGGTGCCAAAGTCTTCTCAGCAGCTGTTTTCCAGGGGAAGGATTGTCCATGGCCAAAGGTGCTGCTTCAGGAAGGTCACCTGTTACCTTGGCTTCTGGATAAGCATCACTGGAGGGCTATCCAAACTGGTAAAATATGGCATGTTATCCATAAAAATTGCTACAAATCAACAAATTTGGCTAGTTAGAGCGCTTCTCTCTGCTGGATATTTTGGGCTTGCCTAGTTCGGAGAAAAGGAGGCTGAAGGCTGACCTCAATGCTCTCTACAGTTTCCTGAGGAGGGGAGGTAGAGAGGAAGGAATCTCTTCTCCCTGATCCAGTGATAGGGTGTGCAGGAAAAAAACAAATGCACCAGGGGAGGTTTAGACTGGATATTAGAAAGCATTTATTTACCATGAGGGTGGTCAAATACTTAAACACTTTCTAGAGATGTTGCACCAACCCTGTCAATATTTAGAGGCATTTGGAGACTGTCCTCAATAACATGCTTTAGCTTATGGTCAGCCCTGAAGTGGTCAGGCAGTCTGACTAGATGATCATTGTGGGTTCCTTCCAATTGGAATAAACTATTCTATTCCATTATTCCAGTTTTTACATTCCATGTTTCCTTTCATGTTCCCTTTTATTGTTAAAATCTAGAAAGTTTCTAAAAGTAGGTCTTTAGGCTATATAAAGTCAGGATATTACCAATTCCTTCATGTCTGTGAAATATTTTTGGGTACTGGATGTCCAGTTATGGAAATCACCTTCCTCAAAAGGCAAAGCTAAGGCTGGAGGGTTGGGTTGCTAGGGAAGGCTCCCAGCCTGTTGCTCTGAGTCATGCTGGGTACACTGGAGCACACTTGAAATCTTACATAGATGGGCTAGGGGATCCTGAAGTAATAGGAAGCAACAGGAAAATACTGGTGAAATACCTCAGTGGAATTAAGGTGCATTCCTCTAAGAAGGTGACAGCTGAAGTGCCTCCACAGTTACACATGCAGCATCATCAGCAAACAGGAGCTGGAAGCCACCGTGCTGCTAGAAAGCTATGACCTAGTTACCATAAATGAAACTTGATGAGAGGAATACAAAGATGAGAGTCTGGCTATCAATGGCTAGAGGCTGTCCAGAAGGGACAGGAGAGGAAGGAAAGGTGGAGGCGTTGCCCTCTACATGAAGAAATGAACAGAAGCACAAAAAGCTGTCTCTGAAAAACAGCCATGAGCAGGTTGAAAGCTTATGAGTAAGAACTAGAGAGTGAGGCAAGAAAGGGAACATTGTGGTTGGTGTCTACTAAAGGCCACCTGATCAAGAAAAGCCTATTAACAAGGTCTTCTTGTTGCAGCTGTAGGAGGCATCACATTCGCAGCCTCTTATCCTGGTAGGGGAGTTCAACCATCCTGACATCTGCTGGGAGAATAACACAATGTGCTGTAGGCAATCCAGGAGATTCCTGAAGTGAATTGAAGATAACTTCTTCTGACAGGTAGTAGACAACCCCACAAGAGCGGATGGAATATTGGACCTGATGGCCACCAATGCAAGTGGGTTGATCAGTGACATCAAGATTTGAGGGAGCTTGAGCTGCAGTGATGATGCACTGGTGGAATTCACAGACCTGTAAGTTATAGGGTAAAAGGTTAAGTCAGGACCCTGAATTTTAGGAAAGCGAACTTTCAGCAGTTCAAAGAGTTGGTCAATGGGACTCCCAGAGAAACTGCCCTGAGAGACTAGGGAGAAGAACAGGAGATGGCAGATATTTAAGGATCCTTTCCACAGTATGCAAGAGCTCTTGATGCCCAGGTGTAGGAAATCAGAAAAGGAAGGCGAGACACCAGCATGGCTGAGTAAAGACCTGCTGGACAAATAAAAGGGCAAGAAGTAAAAGCACAGGCAGTGGAAACAGGAACAGATATGTTGGGGGTATTGTAGGGATGCTGCCCAGTTGTGTAAAGATGGGGTCAGGAAGTCCAAGGCACAGCTAGAGCTCAGGAAAGGGCACTAATAATAATAATAATAATAATAATAATAATAATAATAATAATAATAATAATAATAATAANGACAATGAGAAGGCTGAGGTACTCAATAACATTTGTGCCTCAGTCTTCATTGGAAACCTCTCTTCCCACATCTGTTGAGCAGATGGACCTCAAGGCAGGGACCAGAGAAGCAAAGGCATTTAAAAGACATATAGATGTGACACTCAGGGACATGGTTTAGTGGTGGACATGTCAGTGCTGGCTTAACTGTTGAACATGGTGATCTTAAAGGTCTTTTCCAACCTAAACAAATCTATTAATCTAGGAAACTTTCTCACTGATGAAGAAATCTAGATGTGAAGTATAGGTACATAAACATATAATGGATCTTTATACACTGAGTTTTAAATTTTGTTGGATAGTAGGAATTCTTTCAAACTGTTCTTCACTTTATATAAAAATGTGTCTGCTGTATTTATGGACCAAAATTTTATTTTTATTTTTACACTGTAGTAATTATACCATATGTATATAACATATATACATATTATATGTATGTAAGGACTAGATGCTAGGGCTGTATATTAAAATGGCACTTTTGTGCACTTTTCTTAGTATTAAAATATTTTCATTATTATGGACATATTAATTATATATCTACAATATAAATAATCTTTCCAATAATTATCACAATATTAATATCATATGTACAACATTCTGTAATGGTTACTGCATTTAAATGATGTTTAAATGATGGAAGGGTAGTATGAACTTTTCTGAATATAGAATAGGCTGTTACAGTGAACACTGTATTGCACAGCATAGAGATGTTAGTGATTATGTGGAACAAAGAAGAGCCACACAGCATTCTTCTAGTTGTTGAATATTTGTACTACAAGATAGCTTAGGTTATTAATTTTTAAACAATTTCCTTCATGCATGTTTTATTCATTTTATTTTAACATTTTTTCCAGTCTCAAATACAACTCTAACTTCTTTTCTATGAAAAAGTAATATGATAGAATATGTCTTTAATAAAAAAAAACCAAACAACCCCCCCAGAAACCAAACCAAACCAAACCAAACCAACAAACAAAAACAAATTAAAAAAACAAACAAAAAACAAAACAAAACAAAAAACACACACAAAAAAAAGAAAAAAGCAGGCTTTTAGTAAAAAAAATCAAATAAAAAAGCAGGCTTTTAAAAACAAGACTCATGGAGAACAATGATTTAGAAGGAAATAAAAGCAACAAAAATTGCAATCACACAAATTCTTGTTATTAAGTGTGAACAATCTAAAAAGAAAACATTGAGAAATATTTCACAGTTATATAAAGCCTATTAGTTTATTATAGATTAGAAGTATTTAGATTCCAGGTTTCTAAGAATTAAGACAATCTTTTGCAATATTTCTTTGTAGCAAATGGTAATATAGTGTCATACAGTGCAAGAGTCTCCCTGAAAACCTTGTCCTTCCTGAATGGATGTGTAGGAACCTGTTTCCTGTGCCTCTAGAGGCAAAAAGGGTGATTGAATAATGAGTACACAGTAACAAGGCTTTTTGTAAAACAGATTTCCACATCACACAACCTGCGTGGGTTTCTTTCTAAGGTTCCTTTTCTAAAGGTGGGAACAGAGGGATTCCCCTAAGAATAGCACATATCCTTCACTTGGATTGGCCAAAACACTTACCTGGTGTGTGTTCAGGGCATAAACTTCCATTAAAAGCTATCCTCCGAAAGAACCCTTTTCTCCAGTAATTGTTTCCAAAACCAGATTGTTGATGGAAATGCATTTATTTCCATTACACATATTCAGCAAATATCCAACAATGACAATGAAATGAAATGACTTTAAAATTAAAGTACGATTACCAGAGTAAGAATAAAACAGAGATATTCAGAACTTCCTGAAGTTATCTTATGAGTATACTTTCTTTAACAACATACACGTGGAATAGTTTGGCTTCAACATAATTATGACCAAAGTCTATATAACTAATAAAAAGCATAATCAATCTAAGCGTCTTAATGATTTTTTAAAATTTATTTCCCTTCATACCTATTTATACAGTATTTTGCTTCTCTCTGTATTAACCTGTAAGTACACACAGAAATACAATACAAAATAATATACAAAACTCAGGCTACAGAAATGTTGAAGTTCTGTGAGAACTTTTTCTGACACTCAGAGAAGATAAGTGGGTGACACTGGACAGCAGTAGCATGTTTTAGCAACCTACCTCATTATTTATTGCTACAGACACGAAAGCACTGCACTGGAAAACAGTAGAATGAACCTTAGACCTCCAGTACTTGTAAGATGGCACTTCCAGTGTTTGTACTTGTCATGGTTCAGGAATGACACTTCACATCTTAGTGCCCCCTTCAATTGAGACTCTCCCAAACCAGGTGCTGCTTGCACGTTCCCCACCCCTTCTCCTCCGCCTTCCCACTCCAGGAATGGAATTGAGAACTGGCGGCTCTAAAATGTGAAAATTAGGGGTTGAGATAAGAACAATTTACTGGAAAAAGGGATGAGATAAGATAACAAACAGTAACAGCAACAGTATTCATAACAAAAGGTATAAGAGTAAGGAACTATTTACAAGGAAAACCCATGACAAAATGCCGAGTGGCTCTTCCCCACTACACCCCTCTTTCTACCACCTGGAGTGTGTCCCTTACTCCTGCCCCTTGCAAGTGATATGAGATGACATCAAATAATGTTTGAGTCTGATCCCACCTCCATCCCAGCCACTTTAAAAAATTGACCCTGTTCAGGCTGAAATTAAGACAGTACTGCACTTCATTTAATAATGTATTACCTTTGATATGACTTTGTTTTATTTTTTCTTAATGAGATTTTAGAGAGATGATGCAGCTTTATAAACTGATAGATAATTAAGTGACTAGATATGATGACACTAGTAATGTTTTCAGTCTTTGTTATTTTTTTACTTATTGAAATCCCAGGAAATTTATTTTCTCTTCTCATTTTTATTACAAACAGCATTTCAAGTTTATATCTTCTAGCTTACACTATTAAGTACTTACACTGGCAATCCGAGCACTACTTAATTATTTATTATTTAAACTAAAAATAAATAATCAGGAAGAAAACATAGGCTAGATAACTGTTAAGTGTAGCTGTAGGTAGTATAATGTACAACCATGTCTCCCGGGAATAATTCACCAATTAAAGAATCCTAATTACTAAACAAGACAGTTGTAGAATCAACATAAAAGCACAACATGGTTCATCTGACAGCCACCAGTCTTTTTAATTTTCTTATGACAATGGCTGAAAGGAAGAAGCATTCTACCTGTAAACTCTCAGTTTAAAAAAAATAAAATGGATTCTACATTTCAAAGGCTGTGTTTAATAATTGCTGACCATTAAGTCTTTTGTATCTCGTCTTGGGTATTAGAAGAATAAAGATCATAACATGAGTAATCACTGCTGACAATCATGGTTGGAAGCCCAAGGTCATAAAACGATTCTCATGAAATGGAAGGGTACCTGTCTTATTAAATCTTCCTTGTAACTGACTTCACATTTCAGAGCAGCACTAGTGCATTTTTTTTCCCTAGCAATAAATAAGCTGTTGCAATCACATATGAAATAATTATATTTAATTTCCTAGAGATGACAAAATTACTTATAATTCTCTTCTTCATTTTTGCAGAGACCTTGTCCCTCCTACTCATATTTCCTGTATTTCTTCCCACACGTCTTCCACTCATTTCTATTAAAGTATCCACATGTTCTTTCCTGATCAAGAGACACCATATAACAGGCCAGGTATTGTTTTGGAGGTCACACAAACTGCCGTTTTTTAATTTGTTTTCCAATTGTCTAACTTATATGAAGTTAATTCTACAACTTTTACATCTTTGAGAAATTTGGTTGTACGTGTTCATGGGTTCAAAAGCTATAATGGGAACTGAAGGGTAGAAGGCTGACACTGATTTCTTAATTCCTGTTGCTTTAGAAAACCATCAAATATTTTTGATAATAGAAATCTCCCACCAAAAGTTAACTTGAAACCATTTAAACAGAACTTAGAACAAATAGTACAAGTTTAATTATCTCTAAGTTTAAAACATCCAGTTTCTGGATTCAAGTTGTTCTGCTTATCTTTCAGAGAATATTTCACAAAGACCATGCTTCCACCATGCTTGTTCTATTTTAATATAATAATTGTGCTTTTCTAAGTAAAATATGAAAGAAAACCAAAAAGTTATATATATTAAGAGACCTGTAGATCTTGTGGCTTGTTTGGTTGGAGGGTTCACTCAATTTGAATTACCCGTGATGACAGGAATTCACTTCCCCATCAAGAGGGCAACAAGAAATATCACAAGTTTCTAGAGAACTTTGGTATTGTTCATCATACTCCAGTGTATCAAGCAGTAAGACTCACAGAACTAAATCAATCCATGTATTTTCATCCATTTTGACATTTCCATCTGTTGCTCACCTTCAGAGTTATTCCTGGAAAAAATTAAGTTTGATTGAAACAAGATCTGCATGAAATTGCCTCCAGTGTACATTTCCCAGTAGGAACAGTTGTGACAATATGACTGTAACTTATTTGGAGAATCTTTTTTATCAAACTTTTCAGAGGAAAACATATAAAAGACCCTGACCAAATCAAAATAGGAAGTAGTCATGTTCCAGCACCTACCAAATATAGAAATAGATTTATGCCTCCAAAAATAATATTTTTTTTCCCAGTTATATATCAAAAGCAGGAAAGTAAGTAACTTTCGTGAATCTTATTACTGTCATCAGTACTGATCTATAACCTCAATTTTGTGTTTCCTAACTAGCCCTATATCATTTATGTCTTATATTGGGCTAAAAATATTACTGTCCCCCCAAAACTCTTCTAAATATTCTAGAAAGAGAACAAGTGATGGAAACCCTACTGTTGTTCACCCTGTGATGACAAATATCTGGCTACTTTTAACGATTTCCCAAATGCTTTCTTTTCCTTCACAGGGAAATATAAAACTGAAATAAAGACTTCGGCATTCATCTCTAGGAAAAGAATACATTACTGAAATTAAAAACAGCATTGCTGAAAGGATACTTATATAAATTGTTTCAAGTAATGAGCACCATTACAGCAAAGAATTTAATTCACAGCAGAAATATGAAGTAATTTGAATGTAATGGACCTGGTCTAAACTAGAAAACAAATTCAGACCTATCATATTCAAATCCAGGCCTATTTTTATTATTCTGCTTTGCAGAATAAGAAGCACTCTGGGTTCAAATTTAGCTGCAAGACCAATTCTTTAAATACTAAATGGTATTATAGTAAGAATATTTTAAAAGGTAAAGGACTGTGGAGAAAAAAGTAAGCAAAGCAAAATGAATGAACATGCCAAAATCAAGTCTGGAATATACTCTAAAGCTTTGGTGTAGATGAGCTGTAAAATATAAGTTTAAAAAATAAAAGTTACCTTATTTCATCCATCTTCCATAGGTACACCTTGTTTCCTTTATTTTTTTTTTTCCTTTGCAGTGTAGTTTTATTTTTACTGTGTCATACACAGAATCAAAAAACTAAGGGCATTCACAGACTATGGCAAGAACTATAAAAGAATGGGGAAAAAGAAATAAGAATTTTAAAAAAGAAAGCAATGCTTCTCACTCCTACAAAGATCCTTCCCGTGGCTATATTGAAGAAATGAATCATGAACATTAGTGTCCCAAAAGAACACCAAATTAATACTTGAGATTGTAAGATTACCCTGACTTCTATATGAATGTTATTTAAAATAATTTTAAAAGAAAATGTTAGGAATTAAGAAAAAGAACATGAGCCTAAAATTTAAAAATTAAATAATTATTTGGAACTATTTTGTGACAGTCATTATCCTTCTAAGCTTCCTGACATTCTAGTTTATATCATCATTAGTATGTCTTTTCAGACATTAGCATGTCTGATAAATTTTCTTAATTCAACTGCCCTATGTTTTGGGGCAAAGAAAATGGAAATTGTCATTGTTTTCCAAAAAAATTAAGTAATATATTAACATTGTTACATCACCATTTTTAGTTCCTAAAAAAAATTACTTTCAATATGGTAGAAGGGATGCAGATTAAGCTTCATGATTTGTATTAATCCCTTTTAGGATCCACGTGTTTATTTTGGAAATAACCTGAGGACTGACCTGCTCCACAAGTGCATCCCAGGCTGGGTATTTACAGGAGCCTTTCAGTCTTTCTGAGGAAGCAGCATAGATATTGCCATAAGGTTGGACAACATTTAGATACAACTGTTGAAAAACATCATTTGAAGCTTCCAAACAAAATTAGTTGATTCTTTAGCTTCAATCAGTGACTTATTTTAATTACCTTTCTTGTTATAAAGAAATAGCAATAATATATCTTAGAACTATAGCAAGTACTCAACACTGAGTGAATTTTCTCAGAATACATAAAGTCCTCAAAATGCAAAAGTACAAAAAAACACATTCATTGCACTGCTTGTCTAGGAAACAAGACCAGACTTGATTTGGTTTTGAACCAGTCAGGGATGACGTCCCTTCTTCTCCTTGCCTAGTGAAACTTGATCATGGTACAGAAAGAAATGCAAGATTTATGTGATTTAAAATAAAGGATTTTAGTTTGTTACTCACTGTTCACCTTCAGGGGAAGACGTAGGTTTTAGTCCCTGATCCCAGTGGTTTTTTTCAGTTTTCAAATGAAAACTACATGCATTTCCGAACTTCTGTGCAGATACCAGGGAACTGATTCTATGATTCTATTCTAAGTTTTCAGCAGTAGGAGCCTTCCTCCTAGTATGGGCAGTGACCAGCTTCCAGCCTTCATGTTCAAACAGACCCTTGACTAACAACTTGACAGGGTTCTAAGTCCACCTGTGTCTCCACTCCAGTGGAGGTTGGAGACTCCTGAGACTGTAGCATTTCCCAGGACGGCCTGCCTCTCTCACTCATTCTCATGAGTGCCTGCTCACTTCCTTCTGTAGCTCCTTCACCTGACAACGCAGCTCAGCAACAACAGCACAGCTTCTGCAAAAGGAATGATTGTCAGCCCCAGCCTCACAGAGAGACATCTGGCATGCTGGGCAACCTGAGATCTAGAGAGCTACATCTACCATCAGGAGATCTGGCTGGAGGCCTCTGAAATGGCTGGTGCAGTGACTCCAGCATCTACAGGGGCATGAATTCTGCAGCCTGCCAAAACCCTAGCTGAGAAAGCGTACACTAATGAGACTGAGGATGAAAAGACCTCTTTGTGCCCTTTGTCACAAAATTCTGTGTCTGGTCACTGCCTCTGTTAGATGCTCCCAGATGGTGAGAGAGGAGCCCTCCCTGCTGCACAAACTCGCACAAGCTGTTGCCCCATGCCCTGTTTGCCTTCTCAGTTCACCACACTCCTGGTCTCTTGCACTCCCTACAGGCCCCTTACGAGAGAGTGGGAGCAGCCACTGGCGTTGTTGGCTTCACTCACATTAAGATGTCACCCTAGGGCAAGCTGCTGTCTCCATGTGGGTCTCGGTGCTGTCCTGCTGTTTCCCTGGCTCTAGAAATTTACTGTGCTTGCTGTGAAATTCACCTCTACTCCACTACAGGTTGTGCCTGCACTGGGGCTGTTCAGGTCAGCAAGTGACAGTTCATGGCCATGTTTAAATGTTAATAAAAGTTTTAAGGTAAATAAAATCAAAATGTTTTACTTAGTCCACATTTACAACAGTCTATAGCTGCTGTGTATGCAGTTGATAACACTGGTCGAGCATCCTTTCACCAGAATACAGAAGTGACCAAAGCACCTTTGAAAGAGCTCTTAGTTCCATGCTTTACTCTTTAAACAGATTTGTGTCTGCAGTGGTTTCTCTCACATCTTCTCATTCCCCTCCTCTCTGGCTCCAGTTGTTCTGGTGCAATAACTTTTTCCCCTTCTTAAAGGTGCTATCACAGAGGTGCTTCCACCGTTAGTACTCAGGTCTCCCTGGCCAGTGGCAGGTCTGTCTTGGAATCATCTGGCACTGCCTCTACTGGGCACAGGGGAAGCTTCTGGCAGCTTCTCAGAGAAGCCACCCCTGTAGTCCCTCCGCTACCAAAATCTGGCCACACAAACCCAATATACACACATAAGGTACTTGATGGCTTCTTAAAAAGACTGTAAAAATACTTTAGCCCTGTCATTTGAAGAGGTCAGACAAGTGGCAGTAGAGAAATAACATGTGCCAACCACAGTTTTTGGAAGAGAAAAAAAAAAAGAATGTGAAATCTTTCAGAATCACTTTTCATGGATTAGAAGCACACACAAATAAACTCTAATTTTTGGGGGGGCAGTTTCTGGCTTTGTTTGTTTGTTTGGGGGGGTTGCTATTGTTGGGTTTTTTTGTTGTTTTGTTTTGTTTTTGTTAGTTAGGCTTTTGTTTGGGGGTTTTTTATCTTCCCACACATAACTAACATCCTATTTTTAGGTATATTACTGGACATAAGTTTACAAAAGTGTTGTATCCCTACTACACTTTCTACCTTCTTCAATGAATGAATGTTTTTATTACATGGGATTCTGCACCATTTAACAGAAATTAAGTACACTATATGATATACATAGTTCTAATAAACAAGGGCTTCACTGCTCCATGCAGTTTATTTTCAATCTCCTTTACAATTTTATTATAATTATTATTGTTATTGCTATTACTGCAATTTAAATATTATGTCTGATTGGAGCTGGAAGCATAGGAAGTCATGGTTTCTCAATTTCAGAAAAGTTTGCAGAATGCAGACCTCATACGTGTTTCCTGATAACGCGTGCCATTCAGACCTAGATCCAAGATGTAGAACCATAATGGTGCATTAATCTTCCACCTCAAGACCTATTTGTGTTGTGTATCTTGTTACACATACACATTATTATTCAATGTGATGAAATGCTCTATTAAAAGGATAAATTTATGAAAAAGATCTGTCACAAAGTATAAAGTGCCTGATTTTTTACCTCCTTCTTGCAAGCTGGACTCAAAATCATTATTGATTTTTAATTTGCAAAATAAATAATTTTAGTGACATTTTATATCCATTAGGATCATGGTAGAAAGCAAATATATAGTGGCACTTCAGAATAACTACCATTATTTTCTACCTTTCTTATTAGAATTATTTTAGAACAGATTAAAATTTATTTAGAAATAGTACATCTGATGTTGATGATAAAAATATTTTTAGTAACAAAAATAAATATGGGGAAATAAAACTGGAGAAATTTGGACCAAAACCAGCCAATTTTTAACTTTTTAAAAGATTTTAACAAATTAAAATAAAGTCTGTAAATAAGCACCAGGTATTTTCTAAAAAATATGTTAGTCCCATATATGTGCATTTTTTAAGGATGTTGGGGTGAAGTTTTAGGGACCATGCTACCACTGAGGTTTTTTTTTCTGGCCTTCTGAATAACTTTCTGAATGGTGCAAAAACTTTTTTTTCTATATCATTAAACGGGAAGCATTGCAAATTTACATTAATCAAAGTATAGTCTAATTTGTATAAATTTAACTTAATTATAAAGACTAGTTTCATTCAATATACAGACACTGTCTGCAGTTATATGTTTTCTGTCGTTCTTATTCTACATGTTCTTGCAAGTTTATAGGAATATTTATGCATTAAGGGTACATAAATTTAGGAGTATATTCAGTACTTCTCAGGGAGCACTCAGAGATCATTATATAATGCTTTTCTCTGATTCTTTTGGCCATCCTATGAAACTTGTATTCATTAACATCTGACCATGGGAATCCCCCCACCAATCCAGGAATGCTTGGTATACTAAAACCAATCATAACTAATCTGCAAGGCTTTCTTAATTGTCACAGAAGAACTATGCATTACCCCTCTCATAAGAAATCCATAAATATATTCCCGTGTCTTTAAGTAGGATAACATTCTACACATTTTTCTTTTCACTCACAATAGAGACTTTTAAACAGTGTATAGCAGTTCTGTATTGATTTATTAAAATCCAGTGGTCGAGCTCATTATTTGGAGAACTTATAATTTAAAGAAACATTAAATATCCTTTCCTCCCTGCCCCTAACACATATGACTCTTTTTGATTCATTCAGGGTAAAAAATTAGGATGATGTAAATTCAAGCCTGATAAGGGGTATAAATCACCTTCCTATGAAGGTAAAGATTTTATAGCAGCATTTCCAAACTAAAAAGCCTGACATTTATACAATAATGTATGCATAATTCCCCACTTGTACGTCACACGCTTGCAATGAAAATAATTTTAAAACACAAGGGTAGAGAAATATCTGCCAATGTCATTTAAAAAGTAGAGGAAAAATGCATAGAAAGCAATTTAGAATTTTTCTAGTGTGCATAACATTCAGTAACTAATGTTCATTTTCACACAGAATCGGGGACAGAGGCAACAATTCCTTCTGAAAGATAGAGACATATCCTAGGTAGAGAAACTTTTTCACTGATTTAATGACTACCATTGCTCATTGACCAACAAAACAGTTGGACACGTTCTCACAGGACCTCAATGTACTGTATATTTGATAGATGGTATGACCAGAACAACCTCAGTCACAGCAGGAAATGCGTTGAACAAATTGTCAGCACGATTTACATGCAGCTTGTCAACAGCAGCTGGGCTGCTGAGCAGAAGAGTGATGGACAACAGATGTTTCTAGAAGTGTTCCCATCTGCCCTATCTGAGTATACATCCCTGGTGGAACAGTGGGTTACAATGGCTTACAAGAGCTCACCCTGTTTTGATTTTTGAACTTTGATCCTCCGTCCTATGAAATAAAATCTCTCCCAAAGTATAATTTAACCCCAATAAAATTACTAAATTATTACTGAGTAATGTTCAGTCTTACTACTACTACTACAGAAAATTGGCATGAATATTGGGAGATGGTTTAATCAAAATGGTGAGTAGTGACCATGGGACTTTCAGGCATCTAAACCATATTTCAGAGTTACTGTGCTTTTGACCATTTAAACAAATCCTGCTTAAACTAATAAATGCATAGCAAGTAGATAGTTAGTCTCCCTAATTCTAATTTTTTTTTTTTTAAAATTCATAGAAAAAATTATTTTCATTTTCCTCTCTTCAGAAAAACAACTTTGTGCTTTTCCCAAAATTGCTCTTTATAATATACATACATAATTATTAGTCAAAAAATTCCAACTCTATCTTATGTATATACATATATATATATTTACTTATAAATCGATTTGTGCATATCTATACACACATAATTATATATGCAAAGATATGTATATGTATGAACCTATAAACAAAAAGAATCCAGCTTAAAAAACCTGTATTGCTATCACAGCTCATACTTGGAGTCATAGAGAGAATGGTGAAAAATACATGATAGTGAATAAAACCCCCAGTCATCAACATCTTTTTGCATACTGCCTGTTATGGCCTTATTGTAGTCTTTATAATTGCCTAAAATTTCTCTAAGCTGATTAATATTGTTTTCTGCCATGTAACAGATATATAGCACTTTGATATATATTTTTATATATATAGCAAATTAAAATGTCATGTGATACAAATACTAAATATTCAAGAAAGAAAGAACTGAAATTAAGCATTTTGAAAAGATTATCTAGAGATAATAATTCTATGGAGCTAGTTAAATTACATGTTTTCTTTGGCAACAGAGTTGATATTGAAAGTTCCCTTCACCAGCTATCTGTTCCTGTTCAGTCAGGTCCAGTTACAGACAGTTTATGAAGCCCAGTCCATAAAATGCTGGCAACTTAAACATGAAGGGGAAGGAGGGAGAATGGTATGTTATTGAAAGCTATTGTGTGTAAAAACTGAATATTTTCAGTGGGAGTATCTTTAATGGTAGTAAAAGTTGAAAAAAGTAAATAAGCATCACAAAAGCTAGTTATGGCTAATTATCACTGACTAAAAAAAGATAGAATTTTTATTAGATAAAATGATTCAAGATTCTAAAGAAAACATCAAAGTTAGAAAGTGTCTCTGTAATACAACATCCTGCTCCACTTGAAGCTCTTTTTTCTTAATATGACTGTTTTTACTTGCAGTGGAGGTACAAATTAAAGAAAACCTCCTCCTTCTACAGAACATGAGAGTTCTTAGAGAAACAAATTTGCAATCGCAAATTTATGAAGACAATGGAGAAGTAAAGGAAACATTTCTGTGAAATAATACTGACATCTAATAGACTGCTTTTAGAAAATGATTGTAAAATAGATACAGTTTCAGATGAGGGAATGTTAATGTAAAATAAAGCTGTCAATCTTTTAAGGGGATTACTCTCATACAGTATTAGCTAAGTAGTTACGGTCTTTAAGAAAAGAAGTCAAAGTGTTGCTTCACATATATTTGAAATAGAGAACAAGTGACAAATAATAATTGGAAATCAAGAACATAAGACAAATGCTTTAATCTCAGAATATAAATAGATTCCTGAGCAATTTGTATGTTAGATGGTAGGCAAATAATAACATACCTAGCAAGGTCAAACAAGAACATAACATGCACTGGAAAATGCATTATAAAACTATGTAGTAAATGACACTGTGATTTACAAAATCTAATCCTGCATTGCAAAACACATAGCAAGAGCATGATTAATACATTCAAAACAAATTTACATAAAATTACTGAATACTTTACTTGGAAGGAGTAAACAATTTGCAGTTTTCCCCACTGCCTTTAAACACTGTCATCCTGGTTTTGTCATCATGGCCATGGACTACAGAGTAAGTATACGGGTACAGCATTTCAGCAGAAAAAGATGCTCTGTACTGGGTCTGGCTGCGATGGAGTTAAATTTCTTCATAGCAGCCCACATGGTGCTGTGCTTTGTGGCTAAAACTGTTGACAACACACCAGTACTTCGGCTCAACAGTCTTTGCACGGCATCAAGGCTTTCTGTCTTCCCACTTTTTGCCCCAAAAGAAGCAGACTCGGACACAAGAAGTCGGGAAGGAACACAGCCAGAACAGCTGATCCAAATTGTCTAATGGGATATTCCAAACCATATGATGTTGTTCTCAGCAGCAAAAGCTGAGGGAAAAGGGAAGGAAGGCAGGACTTTCACATCTCTGCTGTTTTCCCAAGAAACATTGAGAGGTGCAGAGTCCCTGCTTCCCAGAAGTGGCTGGACATCTGCCTGCTGAAGGGAAATAGTGAATCAATTCCTTGTTTTGTTTTACCTGCAAACACAGCTTTTTCTTTCTTCATTAAACTGTCATTTTCTCAATCCATGACCTATCACTTTCCTTTGATTTTCATCCTAACCCAAGGGAGAGGAGAGTGATCAGGAGGTGGCGGGGGTGTTTGGCCACTGGCCAGTTTCAACTCACTACTCAGATAAGAATCAGGAAAAATTAAACATACTTTTATCTGTCTATTTTTTTTTTTAGATCTACTGTATCTTCAACTGAAAATTTTGAAGGGTTCGAATCTACAATCATAAATGGCAAATGGCTCTCTTCATTACACCTAAAAATTTCTCCCTGGAATTAAACTAAATTAAACAATTCATGTACATAAAGCAAATACGCTACATCTGTGCATTAAAATGAGAAAAAAGGTTTGGAGGTCAGTGTAGAAAAAGTTGTGGCTGTTTCATATTTCCATCGGTCCACAAAACATTTTCATTCAATGTTGATCTAATATAGCAGCTAAGGAGAAAATGGAAATTGCTTATTTTTATAGTAAAACTCGGATGGCAAGCAGTAATGTCAGCTATAAATTGGATCCTACAGTTGCAGATGATGGGAAAATGGAGATAAGTGTGTAAAAAATTAGCACTTCCTTCCGAAGATTATTTCACCTCCTCCTGTCAGCTGCATTTCCTGAGAAAACATCTCTTGCTCACTTATTATACACTCAATTTAACTACTCACTATATGACAAATCAATGCAAATTGCACTTTTTCTGGCTATACCACTATTTATGATCCATCAGAATATTATTCCAGGATTGAGATGACTGTTGCACTCATTCAGTTGATGTCATGTTTGGTGCATACTGGTCTACAGATCCTAGACTTACAGGAAGTCTATCAAGGAGATAGAGAGGGAGAACTGGCAAAAAAAAGGAGTTGGATAATGGGATAAGAAATGTGTGTGGAAAAACATAAGTTATGTGTAAGAATCAGAACAAAGAAGTCAGCAGTTTAAGACAGCCTGAAACAGACATAATTATAAAATATTTCCAACATAGCACCACTATCTCTGATCCAAACCAAACAGCTACCTAGTACTACCCAGAAACCTAATGAATAAAGGTACAAGACTAGCAGGGTAAATATGATGCAGTATCTTGCAGTAACCATTTGAAGCGTTCCTAGTGAGGAACATGTGTTTATTCTCTTTCACCTGATGGCAAAAATGTGAGACCCTGCCAGGACAAAGGGCTTCATGCTCAATAGAAGTGTATGCACTGGTATTGTGACTATTCTAGGGATCCTTCCCCAGCTCTCTTCTGGATGCAGATGGTGTTCCTCAGCCTCAACTGCTGAACATGACTGACAATCAAACAGATCCATTTCCAATCCTTTTTGCTTTTCCTCCTCCTCTGCTTGAATGGCAACCTGATTTGAACCACTACTAGAATTAATCAATTTGTCAACAGTCTCCCCTTGACAAAACAGTTTTCCCTTAAATGGAGACAGCTTGTTGGTTAGAATGGTGGTCAGCAATGGAGCCCTTACACCAATAGGTCTCTTCTGCTCTGAACAATCCCCTTTCTGAGCTGCTTCTGAAGATTTGGCCAAAGAAGAAAAATGGCAGCAAAGAAGAGAAAGGCTCCACGTATTAACTGCAAACACTAACTTGGTGAACATCCATACAAAACATTGATGACAATGGCTCAGAGTCCCAATGGACGTCAGTGATGACAGGTGTCCCTCAGGAGTGCGTGTTGGGACCACTCTTATTTAATATCTCCAATGACATAGACAAAGGGACAAAGTGCACCCTCAGCAAACTTGCAGTTTGCCCCAAGCTGAGTGGTGCTGTTGACACACCTCAAGCATGGGATGCCATCCAGAGGGATCTGGCCAGTCTTGAGAATTGTGCCCATGGGAATCTCATGAGGTTTAACAAGGCCAAGTGCACTCTGCTGTACCTGGGTCAGGGCAACCTCCAGTATCAGTACAGACTGGCGGATGAATGAATCCAGAGCAGCTCTGCAAGGACTAGGGGGTGCTGGTGGATGAGAGGATGGACACGAGCTGGCACTCCCACCCCAGAAAGCCAACTTTATCCAGGGCTGCATCAAAAGCCAGCAGGGTGAAGGAGGAGATTCTGCCCCTCTGCTCTGCTCTGGTGAGACCCCACCCCGAGTGCTGTGTCCAATTTGGGATCCCCAGCAGGAGGCCTAAAAAAATCAGAAGAGGAACTGTTTATAAGGGCATGTAGTGATAGAACAAGTGGCAGTGACTTCAAACTGAGAGTAGGTTTAGATTAGGTATTTGAAAGAAGCTCTACATTGTGAGGGTGATGAGACACTGGCACAGCCTGCCCAGAGAAGTTGTCAGTGCCCCATTCCTGGAAGAGTTCAAGGCCGGGTTAGATGGGGCTTTGAGCAACCTGGGTCCCTGCCCACAGCAGAGGAGTTGAAACTAGATGATCTTGAAGGTTCCTTCCAACCCATTCTATGATTAATAATCTTAATCAGAATTCATAGACAGAATTCTGCAGTTTGTCACAATATATTCCACTGATATCAATAAGGATATAAAATAAAGCAGGAAAGACACAGGAGACTGCAAAGAGCTGCCAAACCCATGAAACTGCTGATATAGCTTAAATAGGCATTTTGCTGCATCCTCATATCTCTCAAAAATATACTGTTGATTTTTAGCTTTTTAAGTAAGAGCTAAAATAAATCACTTTTGACTTTTGAAAATGTGGAGTAGAAACATTTCTGACATTTCAATTTACAGATGAAGCAAACCCTCATGCACAAAATATTTCAATGTATTGTTAAATTGCTCATTTATGTCCATTTGCTAGACAACGAAAACATTTAAAATGATAAAGCAGAATGTAACATTATTAGGTCAAAAAGCATAATTTTCTAGAGTGCATTTTACATGCAGTTTTAAAATCTGTCATGCCTTAATTATCAGTGACCTATCCAATAGACTGAAAAATTACATGACTGAGTTGGGCATGGAATGCACATCTGCATATATAGATCATTATGTCTTTTGATCACTGCACTGAACAGTGCAATAAAATTTATTTACTTTTATTTACAATCAGTTTACCTCAAGTTTGACTGGTGAACTTGAAACTAAAAAGAAGTACATGGTTCATTTACATTTCAATCCAAAGCAGGGGTAGGGTGGCAGGAGTAAATAGCCTTTCAGGAAAGATAATATTAGGAGTGACAGTGCACAGAAATTAGATAAATAAGGCAGAGACTAAAAAAAAATAATAAAGGCACATACTATGGCCTAATTCCGCAAAAATTTTGATCCTTTTATTGAATCCAGCTGTCAAATGTCAGTCTTTCAGCACAACAACCAAAAAATTTATGTTTATGTACCACTATCTTAAAGTAAATAACAAATTTATAATTTTAAATATTTTTCTGCCAATTCCAGCTATATCCTACCTGAAAGTATTTTAGGATTTCTCCATTTGTTTTTTGATTTTTTTTTTTAATACAGTCTTGACTTTTTAAATAGGTTTTCATTAAGCACTTAAGATTGAAATAGATGATGGTAGTATTCACACTACCTGCTGAAATGTACTTAAACTTACTATCAAATAAGAGCATTAAATAGCAATGTTCCTCAACACTAGAAACTTTCAACTTTATCAGATCACTATGAAACCATTCTCTAAAATCTTTATGTACACTGCCCCCAGGAAAAAGCTTCTGCAGTAAGTCCATGTCTCTACAGTTCTTATTCCTAGAGTGCTTATCATATTTCAAGTTCAAACACTGAAGTATTCTCTTTTCTAGCCCTAATGTTATTCTGAACTGATAAGAGCAGGATGCAATGCTGCTGTGTGAATTTCAGTGTCAGCTGAATTTCAGCTTTTAGGGTTTTGCCATTCTATTATATTCTCCTATAGCTCCTTTTATTTCTGAAAAATATTGTAAATTATTCATATTCCTGTTGCAGGGTTCTTCAACTAGCACTCCAATTTTTTTTTTTCTGATGTCAGAGAGTCGAGGTTTCCATACTGAATCTTTACAATTATTTTTCAATACTATATTTTAAATATATATTTCAATGTATTTACAATTAGTTTTCACAGGGATAACATTATCAAAATAACTCTTGTGCTCTTTCTGTTTTTTTTTCTTCAGAGCTTATAAAAGATGTGCTCTAAGTAACATGACAAAACCAAACAAATCTTCCTCTGCATATCTGTTCTTAAAATGCCCTTTAATTCTGCTGGTTATTTCTATTAAGGAGCAGAAACGAGCACCCCAAACACTAGAACACAGTGAGGCATCAGTTATTCATTTACAGCTTTACCAAACAGTATTTTAACTTTTTCTTATTTGCTTGCTTAGATTGCCATACCATTGGCCAGGCTGGTTTTGGGTTTGCTTTCAAGAACGTACTACTGAAATAAAACAGCTCTGACTAAATAAAATTGAGCTGAGCAGCTCTTTTTCCTACTGTACCTCTTGAAGTTAAAACCTAGACTCCCTGAAAGGTCTTAACGTTACTCTCATTTCAACAATATTTTTAAACATAAAATTTAGCAAAATTTGGTATAAAATTTTGCTTGTGTAGCCCCATCAGCTAACACACAGTATTTTGTCATGTGCAAATTCAGTTCTAAGAGCAGAATCATTCAGGCTTTATCTGGAAATGTTCTTCTGTGATTTATTTTATGAAAAAAATTGATTACATGCTCTCTTTATGTTATATGGTATATTTTAACACCTTTAAAGAACGAGAAAACACTCTAACACTTTATGCATTAATGCTACTCAGAAGTCTCTTTTCTTGTACTTCATTCAGGGTTAAAGAAAGGAAGAAATTCTTCTGTTTGGTAGTTAATCTCTTGGAAATGGCAAAGACAACAGGATTGTTGTACCTACATCCAGGCAGAAACACTGATTTTAAACATTTTTGGTGAAACTGCTGCATTTCATTAAATGCACATTTATTTTTAATAATTTCTCTCTGTCTGTCAAGTAGTATGCTGAAGAAATTAGTTTCAAAGATGAGTGATACATAGATCACATCTATTTTTTTATTCTTCAACAGTGTCTTTAAGTAGCTTTTACAAGGTTTCACAAGAAGTGTGTCCAGTAGTAAACGTTAGAATTTTCCTGGGTCCCAAGTGTAAATACTAAATGCAAGATACAATAAACTTTTATCTTTTTTTCATTTATCTTTGAAACTAATTTCTTCAGCATACTACTTGATATGTGAACAGAAACTGAAAAAGGAAACCTTTCCACCTTCATGCATTTAAAATCTTGCTGTTCTCTTCCTGATCAAGTCTTCTACTTATTAGGCTAAACAACTTAAATGAGTGCATGCCTACATCAGTTTTCAGAATTTCTAACTTTCTCCTTTTTTTCCGTATTTCCCAACGGATTTGTATCGTTTGTCGAAAATGTGAGGTTATAAATGTATATCATATTCTCCCAGAACAAAATTAAGTTATTGACTCCTGGAATAAGATTTGAAATTGAATTCTACCAAGATATCCTAAAGTAATCTCTGTTGAATAAAATTACCTCACGGGTTGGCATCCTTTTCATCCAGGAAGAAGTAACTTCATTAATAATTTAATAATAACGTAAGGATGCATCTAATTCTGATTTTTAAAAAGAACCCCCACATTATTTTTTGTTTTAAAATTTGTCTGATAGAATTTTTAAATATTTTTTCCATCAACATTCATGTCTTGGCATACTTAATGAATGAATTTTTATCATGCAGGTATATTAGTTGCATTATAATTTAATCACGAGAAATTGTCTTTGATTATAGATGTCAAGACAAAACTGTAGTATGTTACATGGTGGAGCATGTTTATAACTATCATATTAAAAAATCAACTGTTTATTGGACCTGGATGTATGTTAATTAATTACCAGGATAGTATTTATTCAATATAAATGGTACCTTTTTCACTGCTCTAAGCCTTATTATGAGACTAATTGTATCACAAACACTCATAAGGTCATTCATGTTTCAGTTTTATATGCATAAATAACTTATGGTGCTCCTGAGTAGAAAGTTGTAGATATTTGGAGCTATTTGGAGGTATTTCTTATGAAGCATATTCTACATGTGTACTTCTGCAAGCATGAATATCAAAGCGATTTTGTGGTAGTCATGCCCTTTCTATTAAAAACATGGTGATTGCTTTTAACCAATAATTTTCATACTTTCAGGGTACATAATTTGCTTTTATTAGTTTTATCTTGTTTAATATTGACAATTTGTGGGTTATTATTTAATCTACAAATAAAATCTTCACTCTCACACATCATATCTGCATTTGTACCAAACCATGTAGGAAGGTAAATTTTTACAGTAGTAATAGAAGTACTACAGTCATTTCAATTTTGCTTAGTTATGTTGTATTCATTTCCCCAGTCAAAGAAAACCACTTTCCATCTTTTCTAAGTGTTCCTTTTACTGAAAATGTTGTTGGAGAAATGGTAAGAATATGTTTGCAGTTATTCTTCCAGAGCACTATACATTTTTTCATATAATGAAAAAAATTTTTGGACTTTCTTTTGTGCAAGGTCAACAAGCCTTTAGCTACTGTCTGTAAAACTAGTTCTTCAATGTGACTTTACTAGTGTTACATGCTTTATGTTTAATGACCATATGAAAGACCATTGAGTAAGATCAAAAGGAGAAAGGGTTTGTCAACAAGAAGTACATGAAAACAAAAGCTTTAAACCTACACAGAACAGAGGTTTTATTTTTTAAGTGCCAACACCACTTTTTGTGATTAATGATTTTCTTCTCATTGGAAAGCACTTGGCTTTGTCAAAACAAGAGTTAATAATACGATATATATTTTCCCTCCTTGAAAATTTTTCCCTCTGCAGGTAATCTGGCTGCCTTCTGTGATATATTTGTTTTGTAAAAAATACACTTCACATGAAAGTTACAGCGAATGAAGGATATCAGCATTGCATCAAGTTGGCTTGACATGAGAAATGCAGAATTCATGCCATTTCATTAGCAATCATGAGACTGAAGCAGGTATCATTAAGTTCTGCTGTGAGCTAAAAACCTGCCAGCTAAGAGGGAACACAGGTGTGTGAGAGATGCATTTCGTTCACATCTCAGCTGAAGGAGTACAAATAGTCTGGTATATTATCAATGTGCAGTAAACATTGTAATGACCACATTCTTGCTGAGAAGAGAGGATTCAGAGAAAAATGAGTCATCACTGTTCAAGTAAATGGATTAACTCTAATAACGGATACTGAAAGCATTATTTTATCTTAAATATACCAGAGGTAAAGTTTTTGAGTATCAAGAGTCATTAAATCAAATTAAAATGACATATCTCATGTGAACTGACCTCTAAATCACTACACTAGCTTAAAAAAAAAAAAAAANCCTTAGTGTTAGTTTGGAAAATATCCTTTAGGCTTTTGGCTAAGTAGCAATTCAGCAAGCCTCAAAGGGCTGTCTTCAGCATCTTTATCACATAATTGGAAGATGAGGACAGAATCTTTACTGTTTCCTTTCCTCCTGCCGGTAACAAGGGAACATAACTACAAGTTTAAATGTTTTATCATGGAAACATTTATTCTTGCTTCAAATTTCCAGCCGCAAAGATATTTGCAAGTTCTTCATTGCAGTCTTGAGCTTGTTTATTTGCACCTTATAGCACAATAGAATATATTATAGTTATCCTTACCTGCTGATTTTTTTTCTCAAGATGATAATGCAGATAATAAAGTATTAAAGAAAAATGTCTGTGTTCATGTCACAGCTGGAGGAGGAACATTTAAGCTCTGAGGCCTTTTTTAAACTTCACCAGAAGTGACATTTTAGAAGAGCCCTTTAAAGAGTATTTTTGGGATGTGTGAGCTTTGAGATTTAAGCTGCCAAGGCCCAAATTGCTGAAAATCTTTAAAGTGGAGTTGCACGTTTTTTAACATCTCCAAATTTCAAGGAGAAATAAACACCGCATAAAAACAGCAAAATGGGGATTTGAAAATATGACTGAACAGCAGGGTTTGGATGTATATAGTTCCTACTAAGAAAACACCTTTGACATCTGACATGGCAAAACCACAGTTTACGTTTTATTCATTGAAAGCTGATCCTAAATCAGAACTTAAATTTTACCTTCCTTTCAGTAATATAATACTGAAGTAGTTGCTTTAAGGTCTAGACTCAAACACTTTTTTCAACCAAAATTAGCTTATTTAACTTTCATACAAAGCTTTTATTTTCACTTGGTCCAGAAGAGTTAAAAAATCAATGCTTAACCTGAAATCATTTGCTGCTTAAGAGATTACTAGCTGAGGTGTACACTAAAAAAGTTTTTATCTTTGGACAGAAGAATCATACTGTACATGGTGTATTATTGTACGCAAAATTGACAGGGGATTATTTTTTTTCTTATCCATGAATTAAAGCCATAGTAGTGATGTAATAGACGCTTACCAGTACGTATCATGCACTCTGGATACAGCATCTGCATGAACTAGTTAGATTGTGTAATTTCCATCAATGTACTCCTCAATCATCAAAATATATTTGAATACCTTAGTCCATTAGAATGAAATTTTATTTTCATTTAATCATTCAAGAACAGTTCCAATGTAACTGATATTTTATTAACGAAGAGCTGAAAAGTGTATTCCATTATGATTGCTACTAGTAAGAAGATAAAAAAGAACATATCACTGAGAATTCTCAGACATTTTATCACTTTGGCAACATTTGTCAATTTTAAGTAAAGCAATCAAATACAATGGCAACAAAAATTACTAGCAAAGAATCTAAAATATTGATCTAAATTTTAACAAATGCAGATTCTGTCCAATTTGTTAAACTACTACCTGGAGTATCCATCATGAAAGGCATGAGGACTGGATTCCTGGATTCAAATAGGTAGCTATTGTGTCTGTATAACGTTTTTGCATGTTTGATTGAAAACGTTCTTTTTTTCTGATGCATTCTGACATCATTGACATCTAACAGCAAAAGAAATAAATGCTACTTTGACTTTTAATTTTTAACTAATGGACAAGTGATGGACAGGTGAATCAATTAATTGCAACAGGCTAGGCTATAATTCAGAATTATTTTAACAATCACAGAAGAAAAATGGGGGTTTTTTATTGTTTGTCTTGAACTTCTTTACAACCCTACAGCATGTTATTTGTTCAAGGAAGGGTGGTATCCCTTTGCTTCTTTAGTAAGTCTGATAGGATCACAATGTTGATGAAAATACTCACTAAAGCATACGTATGATCCTTAATAAAATACAGCAGGATAGAACGATTTTGCAATAAAATACAGCAGGATAGAGCAATTTTGCTTATTACATTGTATAAGAGATTTCTTTATAACTCTAAAAGCTCACATATTTCATTTTCCAGCTCCTAAAGTACAAATACACTTTCCTTCATTTCTCTCCTACTGTGACATATGACCGACTCATGCTGTGTCCCAACATCACTAATATCTTCTTCCCTCCAGACATTTCTCCTAGGCTACTTCACTTCCATGCATATGTTTCCATTGCTTCTTTCTGCTCTAACACACTCCTGATCATCCACTTGGATTAAATTTCTGGTTTTGATCTCTAAATTATTCTTACCCTTTTATTCCTCTCCCTAAAACTTAGCCTAATTTTTCCTCTTTTCTTTCCACTAAAAAATCCCATTCTTATTTTTTTCCTCAAATATCTCCTCGTCATCTCTTCCCTCTGGTTTTCCCCAAGGATTCAGACCTCTGCTTCTTTACATGTGCACTTCTCATGACTTTTTTTTAAATTAAAGAATAGAGGAATTTTTTTTCTCTCACTCCACAGACCTTTAGTAATTTTAAGGAAAGACCTAAGCTAGAAAGGCAGTGAACTGGTTGGTCCTTTGATCCTGTCAAAAGAGAGAAGAAAATTAAACTCTTTACAAAAGAGTCAAACAAAAAAAAAAAAAAAAAAA
>VWZT01007252.1:1202012-1275979 GCA_013397055.1 Pachycephala philippinensis
AAAAAAAACCAAAAAAAACCAAAACAAACAAAAAAACCCCAAACAAACAAAGGAAAATTCCCAAATATTTAAGGTGCTGAAGACTTGTCATAGTTTTGCCATAGCTGGCAATTAAGCACCACACAGCCACTCACTCACTCTCCATCTGGTGGGCTGAGGAAGAGAATCAGAAGGTAAAAAGTGAGAAAACTCATGGGTTGAGATAAAGACAGTTTAACAGGAAAAGCAAAAGTTGTGCATGCAAGCAAAGCGAAACAAGGAATTAATTCAATACCTCCCACAGGCAGGCGGATGTTCAGCCATCCCCAGGAAAACAGGGTGCCACCACACACAACAGTTATTTGGGAAAACAAAGACCATTGCTTTGAATATCACCCCTTCCTTTTTCTTCCTCCAACTGTATATGCTGAAATCAATGTCATATGGTCTGGAGTATCCCTTGGGTCAGTTGGGGTCAGCTGTCCCAGCTGTGACCCCTCCCAAAGTCTTAGGCACTCACAGCCTGCTCACTGGTGGGTCGGGTAAGATGCAGAAAAGGCCTTAACTCATATACAGAGTTTAGTTGCTGCTCAGCAGTAACTAAAGCATGCCTGTGTTATCAACAGTTTCCAGAATAAATCAAAAGCATAGCCCCATGCTATTTATTAGGTCTATCCCAGTCAAAGACAGCACAAGAACTTGGAATCTTTCTGTTCCTTGGTCCAGTTCCCTTCATGGCCATAAACATTTACAAACCTAGAAGAGGAAAAATATCTAACTTTTTTCCCTGCAATTGGATCCATAGTCTAATGTAGGATGATTCTCACCAATTCAATAGTTTCCCTTATTTAGTTTTTACAAGAAAAAGAAACATTTAAAATTACACTAAGAAAATGCAGACTGACAAATTCTAAGCAGCAAATATTTTTCCAATAATTTCACCATAAAGAATCCAACAGACAAATAAAACCCCAGAAGTGCTTTGTCTCATGCTGCAAAGGAGACAAAACCAAGAAATTATAATTTTATCTCTCAGATGTTCTGAAAATGCGTCAGCAGTTATAAGCAAGTTTTTCAGGATCTGCAGATGTTCATCCAAGATATAGGCACTGTCCCGGGTAAAGCTAAAAAATGGGGTGGAGTTTCTGGCACTGTTTAATTCCATATCAGCCATATCACTGCTGGCCCTGGGGTTCTGGCAGGAAGTTGCTGGTGCCGGGAAAAGGAAGATGCCAGAGCTGGAAGGAGGAAGCTCACAGTTTTTGCCTGGCTCTTGGGGAGTGGATCTGGGACTGCACCGCTGCTGCCACACTGGGGAGCAGCCGAGGGGCCTGAACTGGGCTGGACGGAGTGGAGGCAACAGTTCAGCAGAATGACTTGTTATCCAGAAAAACTAGCTCCCAGGTTTTGGGTTGTTCCTACTTCCTGTTTTATTTGGACAGGCAGGGGGAGAAGTTATGTCACTGAAGCTTCTCTTTTCACCATATTGCCTTTGTTGGAGACCACGCTGAGTGCTGCCTGGGGGAACATTTGGTGGTGAATACCCTTTTGTGGGTAAAACACTCTTTCTCTCTTCTGTACAATAAATTGTTACTCCAATTTATAATCTCTCCTAGTGTTCCTCCATTACTGGAAGGGGTGGGGGGAAGGGAGCATCTTGAGTTGGTTTAATTTTCCAGACAGGTTTTAAGCCACCACAGGCATCTACTGTTTACTATTTTCCATCACGGAACTACTTATATCTCTTGTTTTCTCTTTTCAGGAGATCAATGGATTTATAAAAACAACTAACTTTAATTACAAAGGCTGGATCACAGGTGAGAGAACTGTTCACTTGACAGCTACAGTGAGGCCAAATGAAACAAGATATTAGTACAGTTTTTTTGTTTTTCATATGCAAGCCTTTGATAAGATGAGCAACAAAAGAAAGTACAGGATTATTATATTCATTAGGACTTTTGTGGGTATGCCCAAATTGTGTATTCTGCATCCAAAAATTCCTTTGAAACACCTCTACCAAAAAAAAAGGAACAGGCACCTGAATAGGAAAAAGTATCCTGCCTTATCAAGCATCACTCATTGAAAATTTATTTTGTTGCATCTTATATTTACTGCCAATGCATTACTGCTTATCTGTATTCAGGACCACCTTTCACAGTGTGTTGAATAGAAAAATCTAACCAGAGATGGAAGAGTAAGCAGATGAAAAATGCTTTTCAGTCTATTCTAGATACAACTCTTTTCCTCCTCTCCTTCATAATTACCATATTTCAATAAATAAATTCCTGAAGAATTATTAAAATTATTACTACTTTATAGCAGCATGCATATGCATAGTACTTAGCATTAAAATCTCAAGAAACTCAAAAACAGCTAATCAAGTGTTATAATGTCATTCATAGATACAGACAGGTCTGCTGACATTCAGCAGGGCAGTCATGTGAAAAAAGGTATGTGGGATTTGGTGCCACATTAAGACATAGAGTTGCTGAGTTTCAATGACAAAGAAAACAGCATCTGGGGAAAACAGTACTAAACCTTATGTGCTTTAATTTACACTTCCAGGTTCATAAATGTTTTATTTTAATTTCATGAAATTGGCTGTGATTCTGAAAAACCATAAATTTGGCAGAGACACCTATGTCATCTTATATATCTTTGCCTAGCAAACATGATGTTCCACTGCACTTCTTGCCTCGATATTGGCACATTAAAAAAGATCTGCACACTCCTTCTCACCTGAGAAAAATAGGAAGTTCTCACAAGCAAGAAAGACCTAAAATCACTGATTTCTGAGAAAATTCTCTCCTTTTTTTTTTTAGAAAAAGCAGTTTCTATTCATAGTGGTTGTAAAGAAACCCTGTAAAGGCATGAAATGAGCTGTTATTACTGCAGCTGCTGTCAAAACTTGAAAGCCTTGGAATCACTACATAATTTTAGTGTTTATAGGAATTGTGATTTGGCTTACATCTAAGAAATGAAGATATGTAACAAACTTCACAGAACCTAAGGACTTCTTGGTTACCCTGGACTCAACCCCCTTCTGAGTTCACGGGGGAGGCATGCTTTTCCTCATGATGAGGCTGAGGGAGCCAGGCACAGGAAGTCTTCCCACCTGGGGGTACCACTTCTGTCCCCATAGAACAGAAAGCTAAAATATCAAGCTGAATTGACTGTGCATCTGAACAGGTTTCTATGGGAACTGAAGAACCACGGTAGACAAAAAAACAAAGAAAACAGCATCTGTCAGAGTGAGATGAGTTAATGAGGCAACTGCTGTGACCATGCAGAGATTTAGCCCAGGGACAGAGAGTCCAAGAAGGATCAGGGAGGGAAGAAATTCTTAGGAGACATCCATGTTCAAATAATCGTTGCCAAGAAGTCATAAAATATGCTAGGGCATGAAAAGAAATTACTGCAATTACTGAAATTGTGGAAAGCAGAGGCTGAACAGAAAAGCTATTTGCTTAAAGAAGAGATTAATGACAAGTTAGGATGCACAGTCTGTGTACAATTCAGGTTACGGGAGATGATAATGGTGAAGATAGGAGGGGAAGCAGAATTAAAATAGAGTAAATATAACCAATTCAGAAGGATTGTGTAGTGAACTAATGGCAAGATGTACCAAGTACAATATGAAGAATGAATTACTGAAGAGACCTGAATTGCAAGGAAGAATGAGAGTATTTCATTAGTTATTATATATATTATTTTTATTAAGGCTGTCTTGCTGGCAGTAGTAGACTGGATCACTGACAAAAATATATCTAAGGACTAAAAAAGCTACATACCAATATTTCAAATAAGTGAAAAAGCATTCAGAGACAACTTATTTTTTTCCCCCAACATGGAAAAAAAAAATAAAATCTTTATTTTTAAAATTTCCTATATCTGGAAAAATTATTAACTCCTTCTAAGTATCAGCATTTTCAAATATGATCTTGCATTTTTCTAACTAAAGATTTTTCTCCTAGAGTAATTGTCTTTGCTGTTCTCAGCCTCCGCTTTTGTTAACAGACAGAAATAGAATAAATTCTCTACACTGAAAGGCATCGGCCCAATGAAATTGGGATTTATACTAAAACAAGAAAGCAAATTTCTCTCACCAGTGACACCTCACCTGTTAACAGTAAAGGAAACAATCAACAAAAGTCACCACAAGATTTCAAAAGAAATAAATATATTACATCACATCCCTGGAGAGGGAAAGGCTAAGAGAATTGGGTTTGTCCAGCCTGGAAAACAGAAGTCTTCAGGGTGACCTAATTGTGGCCTTCCAGTAACTGAAAGGAGCCTAAAAGGAAGATGGAGAGGGACTTTTTGCAAGGGCAAGTAGTCACAGGACAAGGGAAATGGTTTCAAACAGAAAGGTGGCAGGTTTAGATTAGATATTTCTATTTTTCTTTTAAATCTAATTCTTTACTGTGAAAGTAGTGAGACACTGGAACAGGTTGCCCAGGGAAGCTGTGGATGACCCATTCCTGGGTGTGTTCAAGGTCAGGCTGGCTGTAGCTCTGAGCAACCTGGACTGGTGAAAACTCTCCCTGTCCATGTCAGGAGGGTTGGGACTAGATGATTTTAAGGTCCCTTCTAACCCAACCCATCCTAGTATTCTGTAATTTTTAAGGTTCCTTTCATTCTAAACCGATTTGTGATTATATTATTCTATAAAGATTTAGCATTCTATACTAACCTGTGTGAAGAAGTATGTTGTGATTTCTGCTTGAATATGTTTACTCTTTCATTAGTCTTACCTCACTGAAATGCATCGGTGTCTTTTCCTTTTAACATCAATACATCTTTGCAGACATAAATCATGCAGCAGAGGAAAACATAGTTTTTAACATATGAGAATGATACACTACATCACCAGATATTTAAACCAGAAAAGACTTTTCCATTTCTTTTTTCTTCTCCCAAGATTTTAAGCAGATTAGCAAAATAAAAACTTGCCACTATTCTTTTACTACATGAAGCTCACAGATATCTGGAATTGTTGGTGTTTCCCCCACATGATATATTTGTTGTCTTCTTTTTTACTGTGTTACTAGTTTAACTTCAATGCACCTGCTACTTTTCTTAAACAGGAAGAGAGGGAAGGTGAAGATTCTCTCTGAGATGGTAGTCAGGAGTTCTGATATAGCTTTTAAATGAAGGAAAGTGTTATTGAAAGAGCACTGTATGACCAGTAGCCTTTACATGACAAAGTTATTGTCTCAATTGACGATGACGGGCTTTATCCATTGCTCTAAGGTTAATTACTCTGCCTTTGATGAAATATAAAAAAAAATTCTAAAGGACATGTTGCTAGCCAGGAACTCAAAATTTATTTCTTTTGCTGAAATGTCAATAACCTTTCAAGACTTGCATTATTTTTACAGAAACAGAAGATGGCATTGCTTTTGAGGGAATCACTGCTTGATATGTCAATCAAACTATCCTCTGTTATTGTGTATTTAAAAAAAAAAAAGTTGAGAAATTATGAGGTAGTTATGTTTTTGCATTCTAATTCAGTCAAACTGGTTATTAAATTGAAGGGAAAAACATTGAAGGTTTCCATAAGGTTTTTGCTGTATATTCCAGAATATCTCTTAAAATAACAGTTCTAAATCTGAAAAAAGGTGACATTTCTAGCATGAGAAAAAAAATATGAAAAACAAGCTGGCAGAGACTGACTTTTGAAAAAGGAAGTAATTGCAACTGTGCTAGTGAAATAAAAATGGGATATTAATATTAAAACTCGGGTCTAACAATTTCTTTGCAATAAAATATAGGTCATTTAGCAAAAGAACTTCTACAGTGGAATAAAACCCCATACATTGGGGAAAAGCGCATGTATTGCAAGTTTAGTAATGGGATTTGGAGCGCATGGGTTATGAGGTCATGAGTTCAAATTGAGTCCAATTTAGAATTGGCCAAGTACAGGCCTTTTTTCACTTGTGTGAAAAATGATATAACAATGTCATATTACTTTCTACTGGATATTATAATTTAAAAACCTCCACACACACACAAAAGAAATCCAAAACCAACCAAAACCACGAAGCCCAAACCTGATATATTGTAGACATCCCACTCAAAGACTTATGCAATATATAAAAAAATGCAGTCTTCTTGAACACTCTGTGGTCTAGCTATACTGTAATTCTCTCTTTTTTTTTTGAATATATCAGGTTTTAAAAAAAAAAAAGTTATAGAGGTTATTGTTTTAAAGACAGTGTTGCATCAATACTTAGTCCCAATTCTTCACCATCTGATCACCAGCATTCCTATGATGTTAAATTCAACACATTAGTCTCTGTTGGATTTAAGACCATAGTTGTTGAAATGAGGTAAGCAAGACAGAAATATGCCAGATGAATGCAGGCGGGTTAAAAAAACCCTCCAAACTTCATCCAGGTACTGATCAAAACAGAATTTGATGAATACACAGATTGTAATTCCTATTTTTGAAAGGTAAGATGATTTCTAATATAGAAAGGGAGGAGTGAAATACAAGTATTAGACTGTGTCATGGTTTGACACTGGCCCAATGCCAGGCACCCACGAGAGTGGCTTGCTCACCCTCCCCTACCACAGCTGGGCAGAGGAGAGAAAGAAAAAAAAATTAATGAAGGCTTCATGAGTTAAGGACCGGGAGAAAACACTTCAAGGGCAAAACAGGCTTAACTTGAAGTTACAAAGTGAATTTCTTGCTAACAGACTCAGAGGAGGAAAAAGAGAAGTAAAATAAGCCCTCAAAAACACCTTTCTCCCCCCAGCCCCTTCCACCTTCCCAAGGACAGCTCAGGGAGAGAGGGGGTGGGGATTTGTGGTCAGTTCATCAACCGAGATTTTCTTCCACTGCTCCAGAAGAAGAGTCCATCCCCTGTGAGGCCGTGGAGACCCTCCCACAGGAGGCAGCTCTCCGTGAACTTCCCAGCGTGGGGCCACTCTCAGGAGCAGCAGCCAACCCGCCCCTGCTGCAGCGTGAGTCCCTCCCAGGGCACACAGCCCTCCCAAAACTGCTGCCCGTGGGTCTCTCCTTCCACGGGGTGCAGTCCTCCAAGGCCAGGCTGCTCCAGCCTGGAAGCAAGGGCCCTCTCTCTCCACCGGGTCTCCCACTGGATCCCAGCCTCCTCCAGGCACCCACCCGCTCCGGCGTGAGCACCTCCCCCAGGGGCTGCGGGTGGATCTCTGCGTTCCCCGTGGGCCCAGGGGCTGCAGGGGCACAGCTGCTCCACCATGGGCTGCACCACGGCCTGCAGGGGAATCTCGGCTCCGGCGCCTGGAGCACCTCCTCCCCTCCTTCTGCACTGACCTTGGTGTCTCCGTGTTGTTCTCCCTCACATGTTCTCACCTCCTCCCCTTCTCTGACTAGAAGCAACACCCCTCTGACTTTGTTTTGGTTTTCTTCTAAAATATGTAATCACAGAGGTTTTACCAACCTCTCTCACTGGCCCAGTTCTGGCCAGCAGCATGTCCATCTTTCAGAGCCATCAGAGACTAGCTCTGCTAGACATGGTGGAAGTTTCCAGCAGCTTCTCACAGGAGCTACCTCTGTGGCCCACCTGCTACCAAAAACCAGGCCTTGCAAAACCAATACAGACTGCATTAAAAATTCACTGGAATCTAGCTATGAAGTGATTAATTTCTTGGATTTGCCTGTCTTTCTCCATTGGTTATGATAGGGCCCAAAGACAACATCATTTCTGTTTTAGTCTCTTAGAAGTTTTCCTGGAAAAAGTGAATAGGTCTTATGTATAATTTTAGAGTTTAAACCTCAAGCACAAGCAATCAGCAGCATTATTCTCAAGAATAACTATGTTTTTATTATTCAAATTAGGTACTGAATAGATTGCTTTTTCAAAGACCTTTTAACACTAAGTCTGCTAGGTAAACAGCAGATACAGTCATTGCAAAATTACAGAGGTTTGAATGTTTTCTGAAATTCTGGTTAACTTGAGCCTTTATATGTGAAATCCTTACAAGCTCAGAAGGAAAATGCACCTTAAATTATCAATGCAATTTTCACTCAATCTGTCAGTTCTGGATCTTTTTTTTCTTTAATAAGTTGTCTAAAGTATCTTGCAGTCTGTGTTATTCCTCTTTGATGTTACTTCAAGTGAGGAAGATTAAAGTCTAGCTTGAATTTATCACCGATGACATTTCTGTGACTTTGGTTCCTCAATCCTTTATGATGGGAAGATGTCAGAACAAAGTCATCACAAATTATGTAATGTCACTCCACCTAAGTCACAGTGCCAAATAAACTGATGAAGCACACTGTTGTGGAGTCTATACCCTCCATACCACACGTTTATAGCCACATGCCTTTGATTTATAATTCTCCTGAGATGATGAAATTCAGAAGCACCAAACCATTTCGGACTGATCATTCTATATCCTGAGTGATATCTTGATCCTTTAATATACTGGATAACCTCAGTTTCGGAAGTGTAATTCCCCTCTTTGCTCTTTCAAGATTCATTAAGTAAGTTGTAGAAACAGGGAGGAATCCAGCAGGAATTAAGGAATAAGTGCTCTATGTTTGCAAATTTTATGGGGATGCAGTTAAAATTTTAGCTGTCCACACAGGACAGTTTATCATACAAATGGTGAAGAAGGCAAACAAATTTCTACATTTAGTTTTAAAACCATCAATAGGGAGACAGCTGTAGATAGATGGCTGTTATCAGAGAGGTGAAATAATAATTTTCCACAAATAGTATTGTACATTTAAATCTAATTTCATAGCCTGACTCTCTGCTTAAGTCCTCTTCAAAAAAGTTGATTTTTTCTCTGAGTGACATGGGATGGTTTGTCAACACTTGTGCCTAAATGAGTTATAGAGAATGCATACGTTTCTACTGTATTTCTAAACATTAGTGGAAGTAGTTCTCTGGTAGTAGCAGCATGGCAGTAGTTTTCTAGAGGTGCAGTGTGGCAGAATGTCACAATACACTTTTGGAAGAAGGCCCTGGGACACAAAGCAACTTGGGGAAGTGTTATGAATGGATGATGTGGGTTTAAACAAGTGCCTGCCTTTTGCCCATGCCTCTGACAGCAGGCAGTCGTGTTATTGAGGTGGCCAGCACCCCAAGACCCACTCTCATTCGTAGTTCTTTAATATTGGCTGATTTGGTCTATTTTAGAATGAATTATTTATTCAATAGACACAAAACTAACAGACTTAATCAGACTATTACTACACAGGAATAAGACAAAAGGGAATACTAGTATTATACATGTGGGGTTAAAGGTACCATGAAATTTACTGCTAGTAAAGCATTATTATATTCTAGGATCCAATGTTTCTTACCATCCAATTCTTGATGGAGCACACATTGAATCCTTTCTCTCAATTCCCAGGAAGGTAACTGCGGACTCTGAGTCCAGACTCTGGAGAGAAGTCTCACATGCTTTCAGGGCATGTGGGTAGAAGGCTTCTCAGGGTGTGTGTAGGAGACTTCTGCCTCTGTGATACTTTGTATGAACTTTTATAGACATAAGAACTATGTCTTTTGCTTACCGATGTTTATTTTCTTTTATCTCTTTCCACATCTGCTCCCATACCAAGGTGTGTACTCGGGGCTGGGGCTTAGACTCTCGGGCACCTGGGCTCTCTGACCTCTTTCTGGGTTCTCTGACCCCTTGCTGGGCTATTAATCTGGCCTGAGTTATCTCTTCCAAATGCCCCAGCCATGAGAGAGAGGAGGACATCCTGCCACAGAAAGATCAGAAAAACAAAACCAAAAATAAAGCTAAAGATGCTCATGTGCATGGACATAAAGAGAGAGACTATTAGAGACTACTGGAGATCAAAAAAAATGGCAACATGGAAGTTCCACTGGCATTCTGGTTGTCTAGGAATGACTTATGACAGATTTATATAAACTGGTCACGGATCCCGATTCCTTAAGTTATCATAAAGGAAGAGTATTGGGTCATTTTCCAGCAAAAATATGGAAGCAGCAACAGGAGGAGGATGGGAAAAGAGAGTTTGACAGAGAAAATTTTGTCAGTCATTATTCATTTCCTCTTTTTCATGAAACAAACTACCTATCAGAGCTGCCAATATAAAGAAAAACCTTCTGGGGACAGGGAGAACTTCTATTTCAAAATGAGCAATCAAATTATCAGAGTCTCTCCACTGTAAAGCTTTAGTGGATGACTAACTGCAGCCTTCTGCTCATTACTTCTCTCAAAAGATGAATTGCGGTCCTTTGTATTTTCTGGTAACTGAAGTTTCCGTTTTGCCTTTTCTATTTTTAAAAAGTAGTTACAGATGAAGAGAAAATGTGCTGTAGTAATAGAACCACATCAGGAAATATGCTCCTCAGCTGCTGTTCAGAAACATTTGAAATGCCTTCTAATAGAATGCTGCTTGTCCCATAACATTTGTAAGTGACTGTGCTTCAAATGCAAATTTCTTCATTACATTGAATTGCATTAAATTTTATAAGTGCTCTCTGCACATATCCCCTAAAAACAATTTGCTGAGAAAATAAGATGATGTGGTACGATGATATGCATCCATTAGATAATACCTGAAAATAGCTTTATAAACATATTTCATTTTAGTTGCTACTTAATGATTTAGTTTTAGTGGATAGCTTATGGATTCAGCCATTCCAGTGCAATGAACTAGAATCATCTTCAGAGCTAGAAACTTTATTAGTTTGATTATTATGCCAAATATGATGAGAACATGTAGATTTATAAAACCAGAAAAAAGTTACAGTCCATTGACTATGCCCTTTTTCAGCCTTTAAAGGCATTAATCAGGACATCTCAGCGCTTTTAACATCAGTGCTCTTCCCACAGAGTACCTTACTAATATTTTTGATAGCAGATAATGCTATGCAGATATTTTCTGACAATATTCAAGTTCTAACTTTGGGATGAGACAACAAAATTGAGACTGAAAACACTCATTCTTATTAAAGATTCCTTTACAACCTACTCAAAAACCAGAGGTATTAGAACGGGTTATAAAAATCCCAATACCCCTAAATAGGGGAAGAAGTAGTGGAATGGTCTACCCGGGGAGGTGGTGGAGTCACATTCCCTGGATGTGTTCAAAAAGAGATTGGATGTGGTGCTTGGTGACATGGTTTAGTTGAGGTGTTAGGACATGGGTTGGACTTGGTGATCTTGAAGGTCTCTTCCAACCTAGTCATTCTGTGATTCTGTAATTACGTCATAGTTGGGTAAATTCACTAGAACTGCAAACAGATAAAGTTGCCTTCATGGATTGCTTAGAACTACTGTGCATTTCTTCTCATGCCAGCAACTAAACTGCCCCTCACACACAACTTTGCCTAAGGCCACTGGTGAGAAATGTATTAATTAAATTTAATTCTCGGCTGCATTTTTTTTTTCTTAGACAAGCCTCTACAGCTACATTGCCTTTGAGTTCAAACCTAATTCCCAGTTCAACTAGTCAACCATTATATATGTACAAGAAAAGATGGATAGGCATCACATACTTAGACTTGGCAGACATAATGCTAATCCAATAATAAGAAAAATTATATGGGCTTAAAATCACAGTTTGAGCAGAAATACTACAATGGCAGACTATTTTCCTGTGTTTGCCTAAATCTTGTCTTTAATTTATTTACAAACACCTATACAAGAACTGACCGATCATGCTCCTTTTTCTGTTGCAAAAGGGCTTTTAAGAGTCATTGGTAACAGCAACAGTATTTGTCCTCAAAAGCATAATTTTGTTCTATTGAAAATAAACTACAAAAGTAATCACTCAAACCACCATCATATTAATATTGCTAAGAAAACAATGAGAAAACCCCCCATTCATTTATTTTCTAATTGTGCAGGCTTTGGGCAACTGGAGTATTTTTGCAATGACAAAAATGCTATTTCTACAATACTTTGAGTACCCATCTGTGCGATAATGGGCAAACACACCATTTCTTTCAGAGCTGCAACACAACAGACCTTTCTTAATTCCACGCTCACTATCTCCCAGAACGTCCTTTCCTCACCCTCCTCCTGTGCCCTAATTCCTAGTTCTCCTTGTTCAGTGGCCAAGTCCCTGAAAGCAGTGTGAAACAGGCAATAGAACTGAAGTTGAGCCAGAAACTGAAAAGAAACAGTACTATTCCACATTAACTGCTAACACTAGTTTGCATCTGGACTTTCTTATTCCTAAGCACCTGACTGTTTCTGTGCAGTGCAGCAACTTCTGTGAACTTGCTAATGCAGTTTTTGCTCATGCAGTCTTCTGGAACTGACTCATCTTCCCATGTGTGCACAATAAAAACATTTTAGATCACTTTTCTTAGAAAAAAAAACCCATGTGATTTTAATAAAAGTAATGTTTCATGTACTGACTGACTCAGTATATACTGTAGAATAGATGAGTTCTTTCACATGTGATTTTTTTTATCTAATTACCATGAGACATAATGCCTTAAAATAATTGAATAAAACCCTGGTTGCTGGGGAGCAATCACTCTGCTTCAAAGTGAGTGGCAATTTCTCAAATATCAAGAGAAAAGCTGCAACAGATAACATATGACAAACAGGTAGAAGTAAGAAATTGTTAAGAGGAGAGATCTCCTGGATGAGGTTTTATATTTTTCTGATAGACAGATGACAGGTAACACAATGATAGCAACCGGTATCAAAAAATGCCTTTTTTGAGGCTCTAAGATATTGTCATCGTGAATGCAGGCTAAACTATTGCTCCTTGATGGCATTTAAGTAAAGAATTACAAAGTGGATGCTGTCAAAATCTATTACTCCATGCCCTCAAGTATTCAGAAACACTGTGCTATGTACAGGACAATGGTGAAAATTTACTTATTTAAATATTTTTTTAGAAAAAATTTCAAATATATCTCTTTCCAAAGCAGAGTTTAGTAAATCAACATATGCCAAAGAAATCTTTCTAGTACTTTAAACTAAAAATAGACTGTGTACACAAACCCAGTACACAAACGTAGCAGGGATATCTTGTTGAACATTTGAGTGTTTCTTGGCATACACCTGGGTATTCTAAAAAACCTCTTGATTTACCCTCAGGGTCAGGAAATAATTTTGACAGAAAAGAAATCAAAGACGTGGATGCGGTGACAAGGAGGTTGCACATGTTTCACACCAGTAAACAATAGACATAACTCCTCTTTTTCTCCATTTTTTTAGGTTAGTGATTGTTTGTATAAGCCAAAGTACTTACCTTATGCTATAGGACATCATATAAAAGCAGTCTTTAAAGAGAACTCTTGCTGAATAAAATTACAGATACTGTATTATTTACAGCTCTGTTATTTTTTCCCCCCATTCAGCAATACCACCACACATAGAAATCTTACCTGAGAACAAAATTTTACTGGAGAAACTGAGAATCCATGAGCATTTAATTTTATTTTTTCAACTTGCTAATTTTCATCACATTTTAGAGGGACTAAACAAGGTACTGTTAACAACAAATTTATTACTTTCCACACCATTTTCAACAGCGTGCTTTTTGGTAATTGTACTTATGTAACCCAGGTTTAGAGAAAAAGCTGGAAAAACAGAGAACACTTTACTAAAATCTAACTTTGAGAAAAGGCAGTTTCACCTGTGGAGGCAATGCACAAACTGAGCACTGAATGATGTAAAGATATTATGTAAATGTTTTGTTCCCTGAAAACCATTAGTATTTTCTCTGAACATATTGCTGTTTCTTTTCCTCTGCCCTCTAAAAAGTGGTCTGCAATTCTTCTTGAATACAATAATTTTGCACAAAAGCCTGTCAATATTGCAAAGCACATTCTTTAGACTTCTAGTAGTTATTCTTGGGGAGCCTGTAAACAACATCAATAGCTTCCTGTACCATCACAAAGACCCAGAGTTTAGCGATTACAGGAACTGTGGGTTTGGTTATTGGCAGTGAATGGAAAATTATACTTTGGACACTTTGGAAATACAAGTACAAAGGAGTGTGCACGGGATATTACTGCACGAAATGGTGGCGAGTGTAGAAATCAATATCCATTCCAGCAACATTTCAGTCACGATGCATTTCTGCAGCTGAAGAGATTCTAGAAATATGTTCCCTGGCTGCTCTGTTTAAAAAGCTGATGTGAATATTATGTCTAACTCAAAGAGCATTGCAAACTATATGATTGAATTTTCATTACTGTGTGTGGAATGAATATTGCCAAATACTGATTTTGAAATGCTGGCAATATATTACTTAAATTATCAGTGTAATTTCACATTCACACATAATGTATAAAGGCAGTGTTACAGAAGTTTCACAAAAAGATAAATCTTAATTTCAAGTTTTATTCACCTTTCAGAAAAAAAACCCAAAACAGTTGTTCTGTGTCCTGAGCTTTGCCTCACTTACTGTCTTTTCCTCACACACACATACATTTATTCAGACAAACCTAGTTATGCACAAGAAAAGTGGCAAGCAAAGGAATAAATATATAGTACATTTTCATTTTATTTAAAGCACATTTACATTGCTTAAGAAATTAAGTCCCTTTTTTTCCCCATTATGTGCAAATATATGTTTTGATTAGACAAACTCCTAAAAGTTAGAATTTTATATGTCAAAGATGTGTAAATTCAGAAGTAATAACTGGAGTTATACAACTCCAAAGCAGTTGCTTCACCCTGTTTCAACCTGTCATCCTTTTGGGATGCAATTGCAAAAAAGTGATTCATTTGAAGATTGTGATATATGGCTTAATGACCTTTCAAAAGTTAATGAGCAGTTTCAGAAAGTGATAGAAAACTAAGATTTCCTCAGACTTTTCCCCTGACTATAAGTTATATACACATTTCAGAGAAAGATATTCCTGGTCTTTTTAATAGGATAAAGTTTTAGTAGAAGCTTTTAAGATCTTTGTCTACAAAATATTTAATTACTACCTTATTTTCATGATTAAACATGGACATTGGGGTCTACACACACATGCATGCTTACACAGCTGGGGTAGTGGAAGAATTTAGTAGGATAAAGGTACTGACTGAACTGGGTAATTTGTCCTGAAAGACTTTCTATTTACTTATATGCCTAAAACAAATCTTGCCAAAACCTGCCATCTAGAGGAAAACAATCACACTCCCATCCCATTCAGACCAAATCTTTAAGGCTACAAAAATTCTGCATAACTACTGTAGCTTCTTTGTACTCCATGAAGTTAAATGCATTGTATTTTCTCTTTCACTTGTGAGTCCCACATAAGTCTGATTCTATATTTTCTGTCTCAGTTCAATAAACCTTGCTGTCCTGTGCAACACCTTAGCACTGAGTGACCAGGGAAACAGGCAGTGTAACATCTCAAGTGAATAAACTCTGGCAGTCACAAGTGCATTGTAGTAAAAGCCAGTGCTGAAATACAGAAGACAACAGTTATAGCTCTGTAAGAGGGAAGGCAGTGTTTCAAGCTGGGTGAGGATTTTTCCAATTAACAAAACATATTCAGAAGTAAATAGAGAAAAAAAGTAATACAAAATTAGTTACTTTTTCAGAAGTCCACAGTTGCTGTTCTCGTGTGCTGCATACTTTGGTCCAAAGACATAAGTACACATATACCTGAGATTTGAAGAGAGAGAGATTAAACAATACTAGGTAAAGCAAGGCATTTCATAAATAGATGTGCTGCTCTCTGAGTACTTCAGTAATTCCTTTAAAGAAAGACACCATCTCTGGAATTAGAACTGCAAGTTCCTAGTAGAAGGGAGAATATTTTAGGGAAGTAGCTCTACGTGCAGTAACTTCTCCAGCCTGTCTCTGGCAAGAGAAGAGAGTAGCTGCCCTGGTGGAAGTAGCTCGTAAGCTGTCTCTTGTCTCCATGAGAAGCAAGGGCTGAATCCATTTACATGCTGTTTAGCTGATGGTCTCTCAAAGCATCAATTAGCTGTCAATTAGCTAAAGAACAAGTGTTCTAAATAATTCAGAATGCAGCTGTTTGCCTAGAAATTAGCAGTTTATGCAGTGAAAAAATACTCAAAAAATTTAAATTATGGCAGTATGACACATTGTTACATAATGCCTCTCATTAACTCCCAAGAATATGAATACAATGTGTTTGGCATATGTATCACCTTTCTATAGCTATCAAAAATGAAGGTCTTCTGGATACAGAAATAAAACACTGCAAAATACAGAAATGGCAAGATATTTATTATTTCAGTGCTTTTAAGCTTAGAATGCTATCAAAGAAATGTCTTATTGCTAAACATAAAATGCACTTACTAATAATTAGCTGTAAGACAAAACACTACACAATGAAATATTGAGAAACTAAAGAGACGTGGAAATAGACACCTACTTTGTTTCAGACTCTTATTCTCAGAATACCTCAAAAAAACCTTTGCATTAAACTCTGTATTTGAAGTAAGGATACAACTGATAGTGTTGATTTTGTTTACAGATACATAATTTACAGAAAATATAGACAGCCTTTAAATAACATGCCATTTTTTTCTTTTTTTTTTTGGTTTGGTTTGGTTTGGTTTTTTTTGTTTATTAACGCTATTTACTATATCTGTGATGTAGCTGTGGACCAAAACTCAGAGTCTGAATATCAGACAGCCAGAGTTTTTTGATTCCAAATATTATGAGAATACATAACAACTGCAAACAATAAGACTAAACTGAAACATTTAGTTCTGGTGTAGTTTGGTTCAAAATGTACTAAATTTAAGGTATTTGAACTCAAAATTAGAGAGCGGTCAGCAGAACTGGGTGAGGGTGTAGGGGCTGTGGAAGAGACCACAGCACTCTGTAACCTCATTGTTTCCACTCTTGCTGCCTGCAGAAAGACTCCAGTTTCAACAGCTGGTGCAACAATGGGGATCACTACCACCTTTTCCTTCCCTGGCTCTGGTCTTCTGCTAGCATATTCTGCCTGCTCCCATGATCTAACTCAATACTGTGTTCTAATAATGTGCACCATTTATTTTGGGTTTCCACGTATTAATGAGGCAGGTACTCCACAATTCCACCTCAGATGACTCCCTTCTGCATGTGGGTAATTAGCTTCTCCACTTGTCCTCTAAGAAAATGTTAAGGCAAATTCAACAACAATTAACAGCTGATCTGTATTCCATTCAGTTACTAGACACAGCAATACTGCTGTACTGCCTATCACATATTTTGCTTTTCTGTTTTTTCATTACTCCAATAACTTTCCAATAACAATGCATTTTCATTCTTTGTTCTTCACACTACAAATCTCCTTTGGTGTTCCGTTTGTTTTCCATTCAATAATTTTTTGTTCTTTATTACTCTTCTCTTTCAGATTTCAGTTCCCTCCTCTCCGTCCACTCGCATGTTCTCTTGCAATCTGACCCTGTGTTGTTTCATGTGCCTCCAACCTGACCTTTTAACTGCTATTTGCAATCTGAATTTTCCTGTCCATACTTCTTTTCTTTCATTGTAGGAACACTGTTGTTTTTCTCTGTATATGATCTTCATTTCCATTTCTCAGAAAGAAATACTAGAACTTAGAATATTTCTAGATCTTAATGTTAGGAAAATTGTCTCATGCCATTATTCGACACGTTAACTGCCTTACACAAGGAAGTTACTGTGGTCATCAATGATTACACAATCAATATATACTGTCTTTTCAGATTTTTTTGTCCTTGTTATGCAATACTTGTTACAAGGGCAAAGGATCTGCATTTGCCTACTTAATCCACATAATGCAAGGCTATCATTTTGTCAGCATTCAGGTACATATCTCTACTCTGGTTATCGTTAACTTAAAACAGAAAAGTTTTCCTAAATGGGGGCTCACATAGGGGCCAGAAAAAACATCTCATACAGCCAAAACATCCTGTCATTAGAGAGACGATGAGCTCAGATCTTTGCACCACATAATGATGGAATACTGCCTGAACAGCTGCACTTCCTAGTACTGAGCAAATCATGAACATGAATCTTCCCCTTCCCGCTGCAGAACAAAATCCCTCACTACTCAGTTTCCATGAGGAAGGAACACATTCAGTAGACTCTGACTGACAGATCCTAGTTCCTGGTCCTTCATCTCCCTTTCTCTGAAGTGTTTCCATCGTTGCACTCACATTCTCAAATCCTCCTCTTCTCCAGCTGATCAGATGGGTGTCCCCAAACTCCTTTTCTTTTTTCCCAGATACCTGTCATCTTAAAATTGTCTTCAACACCTCTCAGCCATTCTAGTCCCCTCTTTCATCTAATTCTTTTTTCTCCATAGATGCTTTCATGTAAAATGTTTAAAATTATTTAATGTCTTCTCTGAAGTTCCTTCTCAGAATGTTTCCTCCTTAATCCACAGTCAAACAAATAGAGACCCTTTGATGCAGACTATGAAAAGAAATTCACACAGTAAAGATCACATGTCTGAGTGTTGTCAGCTTGCCTCACATTGGTAATTGCATCACCCTACTCCTGAGACAACAGCCTTGTACATGGCAGACTGAGCTCATGGACACAAAGAAATATAATGCTCTCTTTCCCCCAGAATACATCTGAGAAATATTGCAATCTATATTTTGAAATTAACAGCACATCCTTATCCAAATATGTTGGTTTAAAACTGCACATTAATAGTACTTGCTTTGGTGGCAAGTCAAGTTTTCAGTACTATACATCATAAATGACTTATTAGCAGCAAAAAAATTGTGCATCACTGCTCCTTCATTTTATCAGAGGATCAGACATGAAAGCAATATGTCTTCCATGATTTGTTTGCTCCTTCCTGATAATAAATACAAGTTTTTGCAGAGACTATATGCTAGCAAAAAGTCTATTTTACCAACGCTGAACATCCAAGAAGGGATGTTCTGGCACCACCCAGCTTTCCCCGACATATCTGCAACCAAGCTGGAAAAGGGCTGAGCAATTGGCTGTACACCTGCTCCGAGACCAGGTTTGAACGTGCACACTTCTTCAGAGAGGTCCCAGCTAACAGGAAGCTGGCAAACACTGTCTTGGTTTTCAAGGGAAGAAGGAGGACCCTAGAAACTACAGGCCTGTCAGTCTCACTTCAGTGCCTGGCAAAGTTATGGGTAAGATTATTCTGTGAGGTATTGAAAACACCCAAAAGACAATGCAATCATTGGTCACAGCCAGCATGGCTTCATGAAAGGAAAGCCCTGCTTATCAAACCTGATTTCTTTTTATGACAAGGTAACCCACCTAGCTGACCAAGGGAAGCCAGTTGAAGTAATCTTTTTGGATTTCAGTAAAACTTTCAATACCATCTCTCACAGTATGCTTCCAGACACAGTGTCCAGCACACAGCTGGATAAACACATCGTGATGGGTGAGCAACTGGCTCACGGGTTAGGCACAAAGGGTTCTAGTGAATGGGGCGACATCAGACTGGTGACCTGTCACTAGTGGGGTTCTGCAGGGCTCCATCCTCAGTTCTGTGCTCTTCAACATCTTCATAAATGTCTTGGACACAGGACTGGAAGGGATACTAAGCAAGTTGGCAGACAATACAAAACTGGGAGGAAAAGTTTACTCCCTTGAAAGCAGGGAGGCCCTGCAGAGAGACCTTGACAAATCAGAGGGCTTGGCAATCACCAACTGTATAAAGTTCANAGGAAGGCAACGAATATGGCAAAGGGCCTTGAGGGGAAGCCTGATGAGAAGCGACTGAGGTCACTTGGTCTGTTCAGCCTGGACAAGAGGAGACTGAGGCGAGACCCCATTGCAGTCTACAACATCCTTTTGAAGGGAGGAGTGGGAGACACTGATCTCTTCTCTTGGTGACCAGTGACTGGACCCGAGAGAATGGCCTGAAGCTGAATCAGGGGAGGTTTTGGTTGGATAACAGCGAAAGGATTTTAACCCAGAGGGTGCTTGAGCACTGGAACAGGCTCTCCTGGGGAAGTGGTCATGGCACCAAGCCTGAGAGAGTTCAAGAAGCATTTGGACAATGCTCTCAGGTACTTGGTGTGACTCCTGGGGATGGTGCTGTGCAGGGGCAGGAGTTGGACTCCGTGATCCTTGTGTGTCCCTTCCAACTCATCATATTCTGTGATTATGTGATTCTGCTACAAGAGCCAAAAGAATCAGTAGTGTGGATAATGACAGACACGTAAAGAACACAGCCTTGTTTTCTTTTTTTTTTTTCTGACAGAAAATTTTTTATTCTCTTCATCTGAGAATATTTGATCAAGGCAGATACAACTTCAGAACTTGAATTTCAGGTGTGGATGATTGGTGCTAATTTTTATAGATGTTAAAAATTCAAATTGGTTTTGAGACGATGTCTGGCCCCAAACATGCATTTTGTTACATGTAACAGATTCTGCTAATCTTCAAAGCAATTAATTGAGAATCTGTTAGCCCTAGCCATTAAACATTATTGCTCAGTCTGACAGGCAGGCAACTACATAGATACATAATTCTCTCTAGATGAATGCTTTCGAATGTAAGTTTTGACAGATGCTGGAAGAATAATCTAAATATATGACATCTTCTGGGAAAATCCAACAATGCCATGGACTATTAAAAACTCCACTGGGAGCAGTGGGTGGTGGGACCTTCCAACACTGGGATACACATTTAGCAAAGGCTGCTTTGCTAGTTGATACTAGAGAATCTGCCAATTGGGCTGGCCCTGCCCAATCAAAACTGAGAGGGACAGAGTTAATCCTATATATACTAAAATATAGGCTGGGGAAACAATCTGGGTTATTCCTGCCTCAGGCAAAGGCAAATCCATCTGTGGGATTGCTTTCACTCAAGGGCCTGGGTGCACTTGGTGAATAATGCAGGAGTCTGCTGTGTACCTCTAGGGAATTTGATTCTGGATAAGAAGAGACAATGAATTAAGTTGTACATTGTTAATTGCTATCTAGAACTGTATATCATTACTTCTATGATGACTATGTGCCATATCAAGAGTATTACAGTAAAAATGACCCAGATTAATGAAGAACAAATCGTGATGAAGCTGGACAAGTGCAGTGGTGATGGAATCAGAACTGACTTGGACTTGTAACAATCCAACATCAAAGACCATCTTTCCTGCCCTGAAATTTTATGACTGATGAAGCCCAAAGTCATGGACTAAATGAACTCAACAGACTTTAGACTAAGGGAACAATTTTGTGTGTATAAATTTAAAGACTGGAAGGGTGTTGGTCATTAACTGGGATGTAGAGAAAGAATGGGACATGAGCATGATGTAAATGGTATAGAATAAAGGATGGATATTGTTCTGATTTCAACTGGGATAGAGTTATTTTTCTTCCTAGCAGCTGGTACAGTGTTGTGTTTTGGATTAGTAGGAGAATAATGTTGCTGAAGTGTTTACACTATGTTGACACCACTTTATTTTTTCTTTCTTCATTCAGCTGGAAGAACAAATATTTCAACCTTTTAAAAAAATTTGTCCAATTTTTAAAATTTCATATAGAAAATTAATTTACACCTCTTCAAAATGTTCTAACATAAAATACTTAGATTAAAATACCATCCTGCCCTAATAAATGTTAATAAATGAAAATTTTGTGAAAAGATAATAAAAAAATTACATTGAAATTCATTAAATTAATTAAACATTTAAAAAATCATCATCTTTTCAGTATGAAAATTTAACTGGGAGATACATCCTAGTAAACATTAATGTATAACTAATCTACTACTGCATTGTTGTGTATTTTTAAAACATACATGATGTGCTATATTACAGCCTTCTGTTCAGTTTGTGATCAAATACCTAACTCATGTTCTAGAAAATTAGTTATGAGAGAGATGGTAAAGAATTAACAATATGTGTAAAATACTGGTATTTTGAAAACTAGGAAATTTATGGTTTCTAATGCCATTTTTTTCTGTCAGACAGAGGCTAATTTTAAGTTATTTTTCCCTGTCATGTTTGTCACAGATTCACTACCAATGATGAAAATGAAAATTCATCTCTAATGAATTCTGTTGAAGTCTAACTAATAAAGCACATAAGAATTTGCTTTCAGAGATTAACACTTTTGATATATGAGAATCATAAGAAAACATTGATATGCTAAATAACTTCAGTTTTTTTACTAAAAAATTACTGCTTTCAAGAAGAAAAAGAATAGTAGTACAGGTGAGCAACCAGTGCTGTAACGTAAAGAAGAAATTAGTACTTCTTCTTCCCACTGTTCTATTGAGTTATTCTTATTTGATCCATGGGAGGAATATGAATTGGCAGGAGGAAACACACCCATTCCTTGTAGACTCAGTTGTGAGGTAGCAGGGTTGAGACATAGTGCCAGATGCAATGGTATGGTTTTTGTATTTGCTTGCTATGCACAAAACCAAGAATTTTATCACACATGTAAGCATGCAGCAGCTGCTCATGTAAATGATCACATTTCTATATAAAACAATTCAAATGGCACAGTGAAAAAGAGCTCTGAATTGATATGTGGTTTGCATGGTAACTCCCTGTCTTATTCCACACTACAGCAATGATCAAAATGTTTGTGTTCCTTTTGCACAGCAAGCAACGTTGACAAAGTGAAGAAAAGGCTGTGTTCTTGTAGTTTCAATATGCTATTTTTAATGTGGCTTTATATTATCTTTTACTATTTTAGTTCTCTGATCAAGTAGCAGTGCTACACGTGTAGGCAAAGGAGCCTCATCCCAACTCTTCATCTTGTTCACTGGCCAATTTCCTCCTTTTTCTCATGACGACTCTCCTGTTTCTGTGCTTTTCTCATGCTTCTTATCCATCTGTTTGAGAGCATTTTTTGTGCAGGTTATCCAAATATCATGTTATATAAAGGAATGTAGGGTATGTCTGTTTTAGAAATCATTATCTAGCATCTTCTGTTCCCTACTGAACTGTTTGCACTAGCTCTTCGCACAAAGATCCCATGTTCAAGGTTTCAGTATTGATTTTCAAAGCACTACATGCTTTGAATCCTGACTGTTTGAAAGATCTTTGCTCCCTCTCTTGCAATTTCTTTGCTCCATTGAAAACCAGAATGTGAGGGCAAACATTTTCTGCCATCTGGGGAAAATAGAGTTTTCAAGAGAATTAGGCTGAAAATTCAGAACCCAGCACAAAAAGCAGCCCTAACCTGGCCGTCTTCAGAACAAAATGTGAAGCCTGCATCTTTCAATTCAGATTCAACTCCTCATCTTTACACTTTCACTATCACTGTATACCACGTTCAGTGTCTTCTTGTTAGTTTAAAAGTGGAGTTTTTGGAAGTGGGAGGGTTTTGTTGGGTTTTTTTTGCAGGGGGGGGAGATTTTTGGTTGGTTGGTTTCGCTTTTTTGAAGGAGAGCTAAACAATTATGAAATCTAGGCTACTCTCATAATAATAAAAAATACTGGAAGCAGCGCTTTTTGCAAGCTAAAAATTCATTAAAATATTTTATATGGAACCCTTCTAAAATGCACTATTTGATGTATAAAGTAGTCAAGTGCACAAATCAACCTCTCTGGGGAAAGCTGCATCCTTAAATCAATGACAGGATTCCACAGACACATCATACAAGTAGATTTTTCCTCTGGATAAACATACTGTTACAGGTTTTCTTAAGCATTGTGGTTCTGAATTCCATTTAAACTTCTTGATCAAATTCACTGACTCGTGATCAGAACACTGTGAACGATGGAGATACAAGGAAAGCTGACAGAAGGGATAGGCTATGTAAAATTTAAGATTAATTACATAATTTCATTTCATGTTGTATAATACATAGTCTCTACAAACTGGTCAAATTTCTGTTAAAGTTATAATCAGACTGGAAAAAAGTTCAGCTAAAATGAGAGCATTAGGTAGTCCTGTAATTATTTCAATATGATGCAGACTATTTAATGCAGTAGATATATTTCATCCCTAGACAATTCTTAAGTGAATTTTTCATGGATATATTCCCATAATCATAGACTTAACAAGCATACCAAAACTGAAGATTCAAGAATATAGTAGCTTTCATAAGGGGATTAGAGATTTCAGAAAAGCTTTTTGTTATAGATAACACCATTGGTTTTCTCCTACTCAAATTCTGCTGCATTTGCCTAGAGTGAAACTGTCAGATATTAAAGCAATTATTTTTTTCTTATTCAGCAACATTGGCACTCCAAAGGCTACAAAACTTGAAGAAAAAGAAAGCAGTGGGGGAAAACGACAGAAAATCAAAATGCAGAAATGTAAGAAAACACCTGTTATTAATGGTGGGAAGGTGTTAGTCTTCCACAAGACATGAAGTCTCAGAGGATGAAATGTAGAGAGCAAATTCACATACTGTTTAAATCAGTGTGAAGATCTTGTCATACAGTCTTTTAAAAAATCTTATCATAATGTTGTCCACATTCTACTTCTGGGACCTCAGTTCACCACTCATTCATTTAAAATATCATTAATCACCTTTTCTTAGCGTTCTACTTTCAATACTACCTATCTTCAACTATTCCTCACATTTTTTTTCTGACTCAATAGTTTTTTTGGCATGTCTTAATTTCTTTTCATAGAATCATAAAATCATAGAATAGCTGGAATCGGAAGGGACCTTAAAGTTCATCTAATTCCAACCTCCCTGCCATGAGCAAGGAGACTTTCCATTAGACAAGGTTGCTCAAAACCCCACCCAAGCTGTCCTTAAACACTCCCAGGGATGGGGCATCCACAGCTTCTCTGGACAAACTCTTCTGGTGTCTCCCACCCTCACAGTAAAGAATTTTATCCCAATATATAATCTAATCCTACTCTCTTTCATTGTGAAGCCATTCCCCTTTGTCACCGTTCTGCCAGTACACGCCCTTGTGAATAGTCTCTCTCCACCTTTCTTGCAGGCTCTCTTCAGGTACTGGAAAGCCACAATAGGATCACCCCAAGGCCTTCTCGTCTTTTAAATCCATGTAAGTTTATAAATTTTGCTTTCCTCAAGTGAAAGATACCCTTTAAAGAAAGACGTGTGAAGGTAACTGTCACTTTACGAATGTTGAAAGATTTCATTCTTCTGTTCAAAGAAGCAAAAGCCGTAATTTGAAGATTTAATGACTCTGACATGATAATTGCTCTACATACAATACTTGATTGAGCTACATGTAGGTCAGAGGAGATCTCAAAACTTCAAACAATTACACTAGTACTAATTTCTGTTCCATATTATGCATTTATATCAGGTTGCACATATACAATTCTAGTTGCATACTAGGACATTTTAATCTTCTCTGTCATGAAAGATTGATTTCCCCTTTACTCATTTAGACAGTGTACTACTAAAATTTTGTTACTGTGATGTAGGAGTTGCAATTGCTGTTCAAGATGACAATCGGGTCAATATCTCCATGGAAATTTGAGATAATTGAGTCTCTTCATAGCAGTACAATTATGTGAGTCAATAGATTAAATGTTCAAACTGCTAGTCCGTTGCGAGTGTATGCTTTTCATTGACTTTTCTCCCCACCCCAAACATGGAAAGAGATTTATGGCTAGACATATATTTCAACTAATTAGTGTCTTTACAGAACCATGAGCACATGAAGGAACACATAAAGTGCTACACACAAGAACTTCTTAGAAGCAATGGACCAAAACTGAACATAAGTAAGTTTATTTATTATTTTAAATGCCTCAAGATCTTCTCCTTTCAGATAATCAAAGCAAAACTTCCCCAAACTTTCCTTTGTTCTTATCTTTGAGTGACTTAAGGAAACGTGTTGTCTTAAATTTATTGATTAGTTATGGAAAATTGTAAATCACACACTAAAGAGAGTATTAAACTGAGTAGAAGTTTTCTTTCTGTCGTACACAGAACTCCAAGCTACAGTTTTAGAAAATTACATGCAAGAAAGAAAAACAAAGAAACAAACAAAAACAACGTAAAAAGATAAACGCTGACATTATCAGGATTATTCTGAAGAACATAATCATACACTGGAACTGCTACAATCACATTGGTTATGGGAGAGGAAAAGTTATTCTAACAGAAAAAATAGAATTAAGTGATAAAAATGGCTCTGACTAAAAGTATTTTACCAGCATGGACTAAGGAGCATTACCAGTCTTTAGAGACATGCAATGACTGATACTACTAAAAGAAGTGGTTAGTTAGGAGTTTCCAAGGATCTGAAATGCAGATATATCTGTAGTGATCAAGATAGATACTGAACTCCCTAAATCTAACACACATTAGCATTCTAAAATGTGTAAATTGTAGTAAGCCCAAATTTAAAATTCCAAAAATAATCCCTTGTTTTCAAAGAGGGAGAGAAAGGGAAATAATCACGAGTTGTCCTCCTGCTGTTGAGTCAAACTGTCCTCCAGAGAAATAATCATTGGTGATGGTGCACACAGTGAGAAAATGTAGTCTTCACAGTTTTTCTGTTAGTATTTGCCACATTATTTACCTTATGTTCCCTTGTGTGCCAAGCCAAGCACGCAATTTTTTATTCCTGCAAAACTTAAGCATTCCATAACTGGAAAAAAAAAACAAAAAACAAAAAAACCCAAAAAAAACGAGACCAGTAACAGTATGCATTCTCTTGTCATGCTACCAATATTAATTTTCTTCTTTCAAATAAAGTTTGGAAGCTGTGTTTATCCTGCTCACTTGACATTATTAGTGCAACAGAAATAAATTTCATGGAATCATTCTTCACATCTTCACTTCCTTTTTGAAATCCAGTGTAATAATATGTTTCATTAGTATCTTTCCTATGTCAAGTTTGGCATCTGATTTTTCAGTCCTTAGATACAAAAAGAAACAAAAAACGTGGAGAATAAATAGGATAAAATTAGTTTGAACAGAGAAGAAAAATGAGGCCAAAAGAGACCTGTCCAATGATACACTTGAATTACTTTATGATACATTTCCGAATATCATAACAAGATTTCAAACACCAAGTTAGCACAGTGTCAAAAGGTATATCTGATACATGAAGATCTGCATTTATTGCTGTCCTAGTCAGTCCTGTAAACCAAGCCATGTGGCCTGTTATTCCAAAGGGAAAAGGAATGTCTGTTCAGGTGTAGTATTTTCATCAGTACATATCTGCACCTGCTCAGGCTGTTGGAGATAAGTTAGTCACCTGCTGGAAACAAACACCATGGGTAAACAATATTTTTTAGTAATCAGTTACTGGAAATTGGGCATGGAAACTTTAGATTTGTTACTACAGTTACACATATTTGTTTTTCTTGTGGTAAATAGATGTATTCCCTAGATCTAAACCATGACATTCTCACACCATCCCACTAGATATTTTATACAAAGAGAATAATGTCATCAAAATTAAATATATGGATAATTTGAGGGCAGGGAGGCATGCAAATGTATGCATTTAGAAATGTATATATGTTTTATAACATATATAGCAATCTAGGGAAAAAATGAAAAAAATCCTTATAAGATCCAGATTTGCAGTAATATGAAAAGATAACATATCTAGCTAGGAATTTCTCTTACAAGAGTGAGTTAAAAGTACTCATCTAGTAATGAGCAGACTGATACTGCTTACAAAGCTTAATTAAACTTCAGACCATTCTAATTTTACATGGCAGCAACTTTAAACGAAGAAAACTTTACTCAAAACTGGCAGTCACTGAAAGATAGTGAGATACTGTAGGATAAAAAGTTTTCCTTGGTAACTATGTTCCACACTTCAGTATAAAATGTAGATTAGTAGAAAAATAAATGCTACCATTTACCTTGAGAGTCTGATTAACCAAAATAGGTCCTCTGTTGTTGTTAAACTTGGGAAGGTTTCAACAGAGAGTACACAGGAGCTGGCCTGTTGAATATCCGAAACCTCCATGCCATCTGCATACCATGCAGAAAAAAATAGATGATACTGCATGAACGTCTTAAAAGCAAAAACTATTTTTTATATAAATGGTGATAAAATTGGAAGTGAATTTTCTTCAGCTTAGAGCTAGATTTCGGTGTTTTTTCATATGAAATCTTTTGGCATTATTTTGGTTTTATTTTAAGTTATGACAGTTTGTATAGTCATAGAAAATGAAGATGAGATAGTTCAGTTGCCAGGACTTTTCATTAGAAAAAGTAAGCTGTGGATAATGATGTCTGCATCCAAGATAGTGCTAGCAGACACCCTATAATTGTAGAAACAACTAAAAGATAATATTTGTGCAGCATAAAAATTATTGTTGGATAAACAACAATCTCTCCCAGTAAAGTTATTCATGTTTTTTGCTTTGTTTTGGGGTTGATACATAGTGGGAAAGGGAGTAATGCTACTAAAAATTCTGCTGCTTCCTATTTGAATATAATTTATTCTTATTAAGCCATTTCAAAATTACACTAATTTATCATGAGCAGAAGTCAGCCCTGCATGTATATTATTGCACAAAGCTCGTAATTCCATATCTGTCTGGAGAAAATGTCCTTGAATAATTAAACATCTGAACTCTTTGATTGGAGAAAACAATGTCACAAAGGGAAGAGAAGAAGAACAGGCTATTCTGAAACAAAGAAAAATACTAATTGGCAAAGGAAAATGTAGGGCTAATCAGAATCTTAAACACCAAAAATATTCAAAGACATAGGCTTTGGGATTTGAATAGTTTATTTTGCTAAATCAAAACCATACTTTTTCTAGCTGTCTTGGGATTTGTTCCTGACATGACAGTCTTGAGGCTTCAGCATGTTTGATTTGTCCATATATAATCAAAGTTCATATTATATAAATCCCAATGCAGACCTGACTACTTAATTTAAAGGAACCATTTCCATTCCCTGAATAATGAGTAATAGCCTATAACGTCAAATTGCTGTTGCTTTTTTTCCCCCTTATCAGGGAAATGCAATCTGAACATCTATCAGAACTAATTGCAACACACTGATATTATTAGCTGTAAGATCAGCTGCAAGCCTTAAGCAATGCAATTCTACTCAACTAGCCATTAACTTTTGTTTTTGTTGTTGTTTTAAATAATCAAGATTAGCTGGCAGCAGACACTATCACTGACAACTGTTGAAAAGAAATCAAATTAGGATAGATTCTTTAACTAATTAATTAATTCAAACTGACTTTGATGTAATATTGCCATGAGATCTGCCAGCCTGCAGAATGACTGTAAATTATAGATGCCATGGACACAAAACCAATAAATAAATCACACTAGGAAATCAAACTGAGGTAAGTTTGCAATAACAAATTGGGGTTTGGGAAAGAAATACTGAGAACTTTGCCAAATCTACTTTTTGTAGAATATCCTAAAAGCACAGAAATATGTAACAATCTTAAAAAAGAAAATAATCTGCAGGCTGCTATGATTAGAAGGAATTGCTGCTAATGATGGAATAAGAAAAATTAGTCTTACTGAAGTAACTCTTCTTCTTCCGGATGCAGCAACAGTGGATACTGCTGTAGATTCACGTATATTGTGCATGCATGAACTCTCCAGTCTCAGGTTTGTTTATTTATCTTTTGAAACTTCGTGTTTCTTTCTAACTGAGTGCACACAAGCCCAGCCATGAACAGAATGACATGGTGAATTCTGAAGACAGGGGTAATATGAAAGATGCCCAAGGCAGCGATCACTTTGATCACAGTACACAGCTTTCTTCTGCCACACAAATAATTTGAAGAAGAACCCAAACATGAATAACATATTGGTCTTTGCAGAACTGAGGTATTGGTGTATGTGAGTTTCTGGGTATGGATTTTTCACAAGTTTTAGGGACTGGAGCATTCTTATTAAATGAAATCTATATCGCAGTTCTGCGGTAACCGTCCAAAGATCACCCATTTTTCTTACTGAACCAATGGAAACAAAAGAATGGGTTTTGCATCATATGTTTGATGAGAATGAGCCATACAATTGCTGGTGTTAGATATCACTTTAATATCAAATTAGGAATGCAAGGGAAAAAGGTAGATCAGGGAATATCAAGGAACAAAGAGCCAAACATGGGGGGAGTACTGAAACTTCTATTACCCTTATTCCCTTTTGTTGCTACAACTATAGCTAGGATGGGTTTTATTACATACTCATGGAAAGCAGTAGGGGCATATGCATTTAAAATATAGTAACAATTTGGATTTTATGGGTGAGGTGTGTACCCTGTCAAAGAAGATGCACTTAAGGATTCATAATAAGCATAGAAATAAAGAAATTATTACATTTATTAGTGAAATATATATACTACTCAGTTTGGAAGATTTAGGAAGAAGATTTTCTTTTTTCCTCTGTAAAAAATGAAAATCACTACTAGTGAAGCAGTAGGCAAGGAACTGCACATGAATTTCTCCTTAAATACATCAGCAAATAAACATTGATTGTTATACTTCACATGAATACAATTTACTGTTTTGTTATCCACTAAGAAAAGAGATCTTCACAGAATATACACAAATTCAGAGATCTACAAAATAACTGAATATTTAGACATTTTTGCTTTGGATTATACTTTTCAATTTTATCATTTCAATCTTTGAATATTCTGCTATTTTCTTAATTTATTCTACACCATACAAGGTTCTTTAAAAAATCTTAGCTTTCCAATAACTTCCTCTTCACTAAAGAGAGGCTACTTTTTCTTCATACATTTATTGTCTCCCAGAAAGCCCTTGGCTCTTGTAAAATCACTATATAACTCCAAACTGTCATTGAATATTGGCACAATTATATATGAATAGTTATTCAGCAAGGAATTTGGAGATCAAGAGTACATCCTTAAGACCACATAGATTAATCAAAATTTAGAGGAGCAAACGTCATTTACATTTGAACAAATATGACTTTTCCTGCACTGTTTGATCAGCCCTTCTAACTAGATGTCAAGCCGCTCATTTTACCAGACTGACTTTAGGTTAAAGACATTGTTTCATCCACTCATACAAAATTATGTCTGTAATCTTTACCTCTGCTTTTCTTAATTATATGAAGTAAACATAGGACTAGAAAAAAAAACCCAAAGCAACTGAGCCTATACTGAAAATCATCTTTTAACAGATTCTACCAATCAGTGGAATGTATTAACATGGATTCTTAAAATAGGCAACACCTCTGGAAAAGAATTATCAATGTTTGATCAAATAACATTGCTAATAGCACTTTCAAAAGACACATTCATATGTTGACCCATGAAAGGTATATACTCAATAATCTGAGAAAGAAATGGCACAGTTTTCAGTTATTATTTCGTAGATTTATGCTGTTAGCAAAGCATTTTGAAAGAGTTAACTAGCTGACAGCTTTTACATCAAAACCTATACTAGGTATTTTTAAATTACAAATGAAAAAATAGCCCTTAGTTTCTTGCTTGCATAATTTTTGTGAATACTCAGACCTATCACATAAGGAGTCTTGATTTACAGGGTTCCATTTTCGTACTACATATCGAAAAATCAGACGTAATTTCAAATATACTACTTCAGGCCATCTAAATCCATTACTTTATATACAAACAAAAAATCTTGAGGCATTTTTTCTGTTCAAGGTTATGCAAATATTTTCCTGAAGTGTAATTTTGCTTCCCGCTAAGACAGATGAGTACAGACCAGTAGGAAGTTCCTAAATTCTTCCTTAAACTAGAATAAATTTTATTTATGCCATTAAAACTATACTAGTGCAGTTTGAAACTAAACCTCAAATCCAGTATCATTCACTGAGGAGAATATTTTTATCTGAAACAAAATCCCAAATTTACAAAAAAATGTCTGCTTTAACCTTTGGTTTATTTAAAAAAATCAAAAAGATCAGAAACTTCCAGAATTAACATCAGATCTGAATTGCACTTCAGCTTTGAATGGATCTGTTCTCAATTCTTTTGGAGGGTCATTCAGACGGAAGTATCAGTTTATGAAAAAAGCTTGTCCTTCCACAAAGACATTTTGTTCAAAGTCATGACAATCACATTAAACGCATCATGGAAAATGGAATGAAGACTTCAAGATAGGTAAAATGCATTTCCTTCTCATTGGCCTCTAATGATGATTCTGTTCACAATAAATTTTTAGACCTTTTAAATAGAATAGTTTAGATATTGAAAGATATAATATTGCTGATATATATCGAGGATTTGGAACGAAGCTTCATAATATAGGGAAGCAATGAAGAGAAGATTGCCACTGTTATTCACGGATATGCTTACATTAACTGGTACTGGGCTGTCGTGTAAGAATTGAGTCACAGATTCTTCCCATTTTCAGCTTTTTATTCAAAAATCACCAAAGAGTCTTGCTTCATCATCAGGAAAATAGAAAAGAGAACAAAGCTTCTTCAAATATCTTTCTATGAATTGTGACTATAAACCCGAGGCAGGTGGTCCCACATGTACATAGGGAAATACCAAGGAGTTCCGAGGCACCTGTGAGCTCCCTCTTCCCACTTCTCCTTCCTGATAATACCCTTCAGTCAGAACTGCCTATGAATTTCCTCTGCCACAGGAATTTTCCCAAACCAGCCCTTTTTTAATGAAATGAATTCTGTACAAATGCTCTCTGTAATTTCTAAGAATCATTACATTCTTTCAATGTAATAATAATGAAGCCATACCATATATCCCTGAAATGTCCCTGGCTTGAGCTATCACAACATCAGATATGAGGAGAGGTAACAAGAGTAATCCCAAAATATACAAGGCCTTAAAAGAAAGACGACTCAGGCCATTTACAAAACCTTATACTGTACCCATCCAATAAGAGTCATATAGAAATTTCAACAGCAGTAATTCACTCTGTAGTCATTAAATGGGTTTTTTTGCCTTCTCTATTCCAAGGGAGTCATAAGATTTGCTCATCAATGTATTCTATCTGATTCTTCAAGATATGAACCTTTAGCATATAATTAGAACCCACAGGAATATGCTCATTTTAATTGCTATAGTCTTATTACTAAAAATAAGACCAGAGAAAATTTTTAAAAAAGTTTCCTCTAATTTTAGTTAAATTATGCTTTCAGAACTGGCATTGTGCACTCATAGATATCTGCAGATTTACTTCACTTTTACTTATGTAGGCTAGAAATACTATTTTCTGTTTTCATTAATCATAGTTCCTACTTGTGTGGCATATATCATATTCTTGGAAATTGAACTAGATTCCTGAATTGTTTTCTTAGTTCTAAGGTAGATACTGAAAGATTTGAGATGACAATAAAAGAGGGAAAATATAAAATAAGGAAAGAGTTATTTGAGCGTAGTTTGATACTGATGCATCTGTAGGCGACCTGGAGGCCTTTGTATCTGCATTATGTCTGTCTGAGAAATGCTATGTAAGAATTATTAGTGGTATGGAAGCTGTACTGAAATGGCACTAGAAGTAATATCTACGTAGTGGAATCTGTACCGCACATGTATCAGTGTCTTCCTGTAGGTATTTAACCTCTGAGCAAGCCAAATATTCACTTCAAAGACAATCCCTGTACCTGACTGACAAAATATTTCCTCTTTCCCTTTCTCGCAAACCAGCTGCTGTCATTCATAGAAGAAGCATCAGCTGTAGCTGTAAAGTGACATCATAGCTGAAACACTAAATACTTTGGGGGCCTGATTCCCAGTTAGCAGTTAGCTCCTTTTCATTCCTAGCTTTAGAGGTTCTCTAAATATTCAGCAGCCAAACCCAAGCATTCTCACACGCAAGCTCCTCTTTTAACTGCCCTTCTGAAATTCTTTTCTTTTCCCAGCTGTCCTTTTTTGCTGATGCTTAGTCCCAAAACTTACCAAACTCCTACTCAGAACAGCAGTCTATTGATACAATGTGAGAGGAATGGGCACTTCATTTTTGACATAATACAGTCAGAATCTGTTTTTTGTCTGTTACCCAACTTCTCTTATTGTTCTTAATACTGCTTGTGGTTTTCATGGTTGCTAACGGGAAACAGTGTTTGGAGTACAGTGTTTTCACAGTGGTTTCCACATTTCTTTCCTAAGTAGTGGCAGCAAACAACATGTTGAACATTAGAATTTTTTTATCCACGTGCTTCAAAGTGTAGTCAGCAAAACTGAATTCCATCTATTTTTTGGTATAGCCAGTCACTTGGTACCATGATACCTTTCTATAAGATTTTATTTCAGCTTTTAATGTCATATCACTTATGAATATACTCAACTTCACAATATCCTTTACTACACACAGCTACCCTACATCTCTTGTGGAAAGCGACCAGGTATTCTTAATATTTTTCTCACCTGTCTTTAATTATGTTATTAATCCATGAGAAAACATACCCTCCTAAGTAAAGAAGGTTGACATAGCATAAGAGACATGTAAGGCTCCTTGAGTAAAATTACCTGAAAAAGTTATATATCTATTTTTAAACAATCTTATCAATATCTAATTGACTTCCAATGACAATGGCAGTTTTGGGATTCACAATTCACTCACTCTTCCCAAATACATGATTACATATTGGGTAAAAAAGCTGTATTCTTTATTGATGCTTCTATCTATTTATCCTGTGTAGCAATCAATCCGTTCTGGCCAGTATATCTACTCTTACTGGTTTAAAATATTAGTTATTTTCTTCTAAAATCTTACTCTTAAATTCATATATGGTATATTTCTCCATTACATGTTTCCTTCTTTTTCAAGGTAATTAGCTTGTAACGCATTTGTACTGAAATACCAAGCTGTAATAATGGCAAAAGTTATGCTGGAATCAGAAGTCAGATAGGCATTTGCAGTATCAGAATTGATTCAAATATGAATGAAAAGTCCGAAACGTGTAAGTACACCAACTTTTATAACACATTATATTAAAAAATGTTGAATGGAAAGTCAAGCATTCAAAAGTTCAGAAATGCAAATTTATTCTTACTGCATGCACATTTTCCTGTACCATTTATCACCGGATATGTGACAGTTTGTGGGTTCGTTTTTTTTTTTGAAGGCTCCTGTCTTGTTCTGTCTTGTTTAGTTTATTTTCTATCTTCCACATTCACTGACCATCGTAAAGTCTTATTTGAATTATTTAACTGAACACAAAAAACCATAAAATACCTTCTAAATATTTGCATAATGTTATTACTATACCATGAGAATTCTTCATTTACAATACATCTATTTTCACATAACAAGATAGTTATATTATTAACCTTTTATGTTCCTTGAAAGATGCATAGGGTGACAAAAGTTTTTAAAACTCCTCAGCAGCAACAGGAGATACAAAGAAAAGAAGAGTAAATTATTCAATGGTAACAGAAATCTGAGGGTAAGTTATGTGAAAGTAAAATGTGAAGCACTCAGTATGTCTTTTTATTTTTCATTTTATTTTAGTTTTGAAAAAGACTAATTACATGACTAAAAATTAATATTATCAGCACAGCTGAAAGACTTCTTCCCCTTATGACCAGATGAAGTTTTACATTGTCTGGATAATGGATGGATGGTGTTTTCTCAATGAATTACTGATTCCAGCCTTTCTTTTTCCCCATGTGGAAACTTCTTTGAAGAAGATTAATAAACAAACAGAAGCAAAAGAGCTTAGAAGAATGGATTTGCCTTCTAAAGATTCAAGAAATGGATTTACACTCATCTACGCCAGAGGTGAACAGTCAGCTGAAAGGAGTTCATCTGAAGAGACAGCTGGTTATTAGTATTTGAACCACTCAAAAACTAGTTCTCCAGAATCACTCTAAATTCCTTTGAATTTCTTAACGGCAAAGAATCAGCAAGAGAAGTCAAGTTTCCAAAGGAAATGATGGACTCCAGTTTACCTCGTCTTTAGAAATATATAAATTTCAGGAGAGATACTTTCATTCATTGTATGACATAAACAAGTGTCTCAGAGAGAGAAAGAAAAGGGTGCAGACTCTGACAATTTGGACTATGGCTCATAATGGGACAGTACAAGACTGGGAAGATCTGTGCAAAGGCTGTAACAAATGGACAGGGCCAAAAGCCTTCCAAAGAATGCCTTTTACTCTAACATCTTGTAAAATCAAATATTTCATTTTGGGAAGCTGTGACCAAGAGCTTATCTCTGGAATAATATGCTTCATCCGTTGATTAAAAGAAATGTATTTAGAAGTGTCCTCTATTACATCAGTCTCTATCTATGACTGAATCTAAATCACAGACATCCAGAACAGATGACTGACACAAGTGAAAGGAATAAAGGCGAAAGAACATAAACCACAGTATTAAAAGAATGGTGTATAGACTGTTTACATAAATTAAATTTTCTCTGATCAGCTGGAAGCCATGAAAATTGCTAAAAATTACTTTGTAAACCTCTGAGACTCTCACAGCTGTTATCAGTTAAGCTTTAGAACCAACAAGGAGTAAGCCCAGAAGAAGACAAATATTTACAGGAGAAGGAGAAAAGGACACAAGGCACTATAAACCAGGCAGCCTAACTTAATTAATTACTGGAAAACTACTATAGAATAAAACTTGGTGTTTTGGGAAGAAATAGGTGCATTATATTTCAAATACAAGAAAGATTTCTATCTTGTCTTATGAGAATCTCTCAAGGATATTAGGGTGATACATTTTAAATGAAAATACTTATATTGTGGGAACAAAATTAAGTATGGAAACACTCAAAACTCGGATAAATAATCTTTCTTAACTTCTATGGTTGTATCAGGCAAGGTTCTGACAGCATAGGTCTTGTAACCTCTGGTATTCAATGTACTAATGAAAAGGTGAAAGAAGCAGAAAATATTTACATTTGAAGATGGAAATTACTAAATTTGAAAGAAAGGATCAAAATGGAACACTATTTGTTTAAAGTAAGATGCAACTATATGTAGATAAGAGCAAATAACAATCATTAATTAGCAATAGTATGAAGTAGATGGCTAGGTTTTTTTAAAAAGAGGATCAGAGTTTGAAATTAATTACTCAAACTCAACATGAATCAAAGTATAGAACTAAATCATGTTACCATCCATAAAATACAGTCTCATAGAACAAGTTGTCTGAACAATCATCTTTCAAGAAATTTATGTAAAGTTCAAAGGAAAATCAATTGACTATGTTAAGGTCTATTCCAAAGTTTTTCATCTTTAATTATCTCCATTTTAATGATGGAAGTTTAAAAAACAGGATTCCCTGAGAAGGAATGGGGGAGTCGGATGTCAGATGAGAATCCCACGCCCTTAGAGAAGCTTTAAAGGATCATCCTCAGAGCAGTATTGTTCAACTAAATCATCTGCTGAAATCTATCATCTCCTCCCTAAGTTAATGATGCACCGTAGTTTCAACAAAGGTTTTCAGACTGCTGCATGTAAAAAGGAACTAATTTTCAAAATTCAGCTAGGATATAGATATGAAATTGGAGAGTTTTACGTTCTCTGTTTTGTGTCTGCAGATTTATATAAAGAAAAAATAAGAATATTTTCATAGCACCAGAAAAAAACCACACCACAAAAACGTATTCCAGAGAGAATCAGTTCTCCCATTTGCCAGTTTGCAGAAGGACTTATTTCCCTAGATACTAAAGTTCAGCAAAAATGTAACTTATCACATGTGAGATGTTTTTTTCTAGGGGAAAAAGATATATAACCTTAATGGTTAGGTATTGGTCTGACAGCTTCTTGTAAACATGCCATTTTGGGTGATGCCTTGAGGTGGCCACCTAAAGACAGAGACTAGACAAGAATAAGAGAATAAAAGCAGGTATTTATTTGAAGGGCATTCAAAGGTACATCGGGGGCAGTCAAAAGGCTACTCCCAAGATGGACGAGGGGCCACGGGTTCTTCACATTTTTATAAGTTTGGTTCATTTGCATATCAGGGTTAATTCTTCAATTATAACTTCAGTTAATGATGTAATTACCCCAAGTTTTCCCCCCCTCTCAAGGCTTTAGTTTACATATTTTGGGGCCTGGGACAATCTATATGTCCTTGGAGAGCAAACCTAGAGAGGTTTGTTATGTCTAACCAGCATGAGAGAACAGTAGCTAACAGGCCACACAAAACTTCAGAGTTACACACTAGGCAGTACAGGATTTGAAAAATATAAAAGTTAAAACCTAAGGCATCGTGGGAGCTATCACCTTGCTCCATTTGCATAATGCTCAGATCACCAGATTAATCTCTGAAGTAAGAAAGAGAAAACTTAATAATATTCAGTGTCCAAGACTTGCAGACTGGAGGAATAAGAGAAAGAAAATTAAATGTCAATATTTGTTCATGAAATCATTATGAGACATTTCTGTGGTACTCTTTCACGGTTCCTGGTAGCTATTAAAAAGCCTTTTAATCAGATTTAAATGCAGCATATTAAATAATTTCTAATGCTTTTTCAAAATACTTCTCTTGCTTCACTCAAGAGTTAAATAAAATAAAGGAAGATGTATGCAATAGTCTCTGTGATTCATTTGCCTGGCTATTCTGTCTATGGGTAATTTGAATAACAAAAAGGCATTAAAAAGGTCATTTAAACAATATCTAATTTTATCTCATTGTTATTTTCACTCTAATTTTATGTAACAAAATAGATTTTCCTAGGTAAATTTGCTAACCCCTGACACGGTTTCTGAAGTATTTATTTCTCTAAGCAAACTGCAGAAATATTTTTGAACATTCTTTCACAGTATTGAAGTTTCTAAAGACAGTACTCAGTAGTTCCTAATTGTACATTTTAGATGATAGTATTTTATAAACATCTATCTCCATTTTAGAAGAGTTAAAACCTGCATATCTTGAAAGAACTGAGGTATGTATATTACTGTGGGAGACCAAATGATACTCATGAATTATCTTTGATCTATTTAATGCAATGTGGTGTTGGTTTTGGTTTTGTTTTCAAAATCAAGAGTATTAGTTTTAATTATTCAGATAAGTGAAACATTGTTATGATTAATAACATAAGCATTTCATTGATTTTTTTTCCACTATCCAAAATAAGTTTTCTATATCTGTTACAAAAAGTTATTCTTAACAATTATATGGCTTTTTCAATTTATACTGAATTATCATGCTTCCTTTCCCTGCATGAAAAGAGAGACTAAATAGATTATGCCAGTAGATAGATTATGCCAGTTCCTACATTTATTATATTTATGATTCTTTCAGTTCCCAAGACTTATTTTTTGAGTTAGAATAGTTAAGAGTCATAGAAGCAATTTTTTCTCTCCAAATTGGGAAAATTCTCTCGTGTATAAAATAAAATAAATATTCTTAGTTCTTGTCAAAATAAACAGAAAGGATGTTCTGTTACCTCTCCTTTTAATGTTTTATAAAATCTGAATTACTACTGGTAAGACTAAGATTTGCAAAGTTTGTCCACACAGAAGCTTAAAATATTTCTAAAATGGACTAGACAAAGGTGTTACTTTTTCAAAGCAAATCAACCATGTGGACCTAAAAGAATGTTTGCTTCTTCTTATGTTACACAAATCTTTGAGTCACTTTAGGTTGCTGCACCATGAAATGGCACACTTTGGACTTCTTTTGGAAATCATTCTTTTCACAAAGAAGGTAACTTCTTAGAGCAATAATGACTGTGCTGCCACAGCACAATGAGAATTAGCAGCTATGAAAGAGATCTAAAGGTAAAGTGGTTCAAAATTAATTGCACAGTTCATTCAAACCATCCTAAATCATGTTCTAGATTTCTACAATGAAGTACAATTTTCAGCTTTGTTTCTCTCCGGCCTCTCAAATACCAGGCATAACTTACAACCTGCTCATTCCATTTCTAGTTCTTCAAACTCTTGTTATAAATGGTGAAGATTTTCTGAAGATTTTCCTGTCTGGCCTTTTATTATGTACATTATGGCATGTCAATCCAGACCTGATGAGAAGTCAGGTTAACCTTGACCATGTGTCCAATGTTGTACACCTGAACTTTGGGAAACACATAAAAATGACGGGAGAGACAAAGAGTAAGAACAATAAGAAAAAGTGGTCTTTTTAATCTACTGAAAACTTTGAAAGATTTTAAAAGAACATATACATACTGAGAGTTAAGAAGCAGGCAATTTGGAGTTTCTGTTAGAATCTGAGACTGAATTTACATCATGCTTTATCTTGTTTTTGAAGGTGATTTGGACAAAAAAAGCTTTTAAGTACACTGTTTTTTTCTCAGCTCAGAGGGTACCCTGAACCACTGGAAAGTGCATAGCAATTTCTGGTCCAAACATTTTTATAATTTCTAAATTCTGAATTTCTAATTTCTGGTCACAATATGAAATGAAATAATCGTGAAAAAAAAGGGGGGGAAATAATTTCTTTTATATACTAAGCCTTTATGAAAGCCATTCCTACCTTTATTCATCAGTGATAAGCATATCCTACCTGTCAAAACAGCACCTAAATGTTTCATTATTCATTTACATCCTGTGAATCAAGAATAGCAGTGTTACAGATTATAGCTCTTAGCGTGGGCTACCCAGGGTTATTTAGAAATACTCTAACTAAACAAGTTGGCATAGCTGATTCTTTATACATCTCTAAATACAGATGTATACAGAGAAAATTAAAGACTCCTCTTTCGTATAATATCTAAGGAGACTCTTCTTTCTTCTCTTTTTTTCTTTTAAACATGCATGCTGTCTTTTTGAATTTTAAAGCAGTAACTAAAAATGTTGCTTGGTAGTGATAAAACATATTTTAATTTCATGTAACTCAAGTCCTAAAAAGAATTCCGACAAGAAATATTCATTTGGATTTTTATTTTATCACTCAAGAACTCAAGAAAACATTGCTATGGTCTACGAAGTGAAGAGAACCTACATGCATGGGGTAGAGCAATACTTCACACAGATAGATTAAAATTAAGAGTAAGCTGCATATTTCAGAAAAATAGCAACAGAGCAACATGAGAAACATGGAACATCACAATAGAGTCCTTGAGGTTCACACTTCAATCGTTCCATTTAGATAGCAGTTACCAAGATGATTTGGGGCTGCAATATGGGACACGAAAGTATTGATTAGGAGAGCTGGGTTTGTTCAGCCCAAAGAAGGGAAGGCTAAAGGAGGATCTTACTGCTGTCCTCAACTGCAGTGTATGGCTGCAGAGAAGTTGGAATTAGCATTTTCTTGGCAATACACAATTTTGTCCTTGGCAAAAGAAGGACAACAGGTAGAACTGCAATGACTGCTATTCCAGTTGGATGTTCAAAAAAAGTAATTGACAATGTCTGTCGAACACCAGAACAGGTTACTCAGGGAGATCTTGTGAAACCTGAGCCACCTGGCTGAACTAAAAAGCCATATCCAGCATCAAAGTCAACCTTATTCTGAAGAGTGGGTCTCACTAGGTGATTTAAGGAGATACATCACAATTTCATCTGCTCTCTAATTCTAGTCTGTAATACACCCATGTCTTTTCCCACTTCCTGTGTTCCTTACTCAAATTTTCTGAATAATACTCCCACATCTTTCTGCCTTCTTACAGAAACCCCAGACATGAAACCACAGCACTAACTATCAAAATGGCCAAGTGCCTTGTTTTGAGACAATTTAAAGGAGAACACTCTGGAATGAATTGCCTCTCTTCATAGGTTCAACCAATCCCTTTCCACCAATAAGGAATGAATACAAGTAAATGTAAGAGAAAAAATAACAGTTTACTAACAAGTGAAACAGCAACACTCAAGAAATAACAGCAAATAACCACCAGATACAAAACTGCTGAGTTTGCCCCAAGGCAGTCTCTCCAAGATGAAAAAAAAACAACAAAAGAGAACCCAAAAAGGAAAAGCCTCTGCCCACACTACCTTGAATCTATAGCAAGAAATCAAGACTAAGTGGCCAGAGAGAGCTCTGCCTAAGGCAAAGACGAAAAAACAGGTGAGGCAAAATTCATGCAGCAAAAGAGCTCAAGCTACATGCCAGAGACTTTTAAAAGGCCCATGATACCATCCCCAACCTTGCCATTCTGTTTCCTGCTGCACTACAGGTCTTTAATGACCCAGTAGCAATTCTTGGGCACAGATGTATGTGGAATACAATGACTTTTTGGGTTACCCCAGGACACCAAAGTAGTACAAAACAGTAAACCTGTGATGCCTGTACCTGAGAGGCTGATCAGGAACCGTTGTGATTACTGACTACAGGTAGGCAGCAATCCAATGCATTTTTCAGATTTAGCTTGTCATCTGTTCTGACACCCTGCACAAAGCAAATTGCCTGCAGTATTTCACAGACAGTAATATGCATGTAAAATGTATACATAACTTAAATTTTTTTCCAGGCTGTATTAGTATCTTTCCTGGAACCAGGATGAAAAGACTGACAAAAAGGTATAAATTGTTACTGCTTTTAATTGTACAGGAGTAGCAAATCAATTACAAATACAGAAACATAGCACTGCAATATGAAGTTTGAAACAAATTTGAGGATGTACTTCAGAACTGATAAGCATAATTTTTCCTACCGATTTTAATATTACAGTTCACACAATACATTAGAATGTATAGTTATATGCATACTTTGTACACTATTCTATAGCCATATATAAATATTTATACCAAAGACATTAAATCTTCCATAAAGAATCATCACAACAGTGGAATTTAGAAATATTTTTGTTAAAAAGTCAGCTTCACAGTTACTGATTGAATCAAATGTTATTTTTCTTTTTAAAATCTAATATGTATGTTCTGAGATTGGTTTAACATATCAGGTTACATTAATGTAAAATTACGCGAAAAGTTGTGCATTTTCTAACCTCCCATGTGGAAAATTTTATGCAAATTATTTGTAAATGTGAAAGCCTCAGGAGCAGGGCTGCATTAGCAGATCCTATTGCAAAAGTATCCTCAATAATTTACAAACCAACAAAGGCTGAATTGGATAGAAGTTGTTTCTGGCACAATAACTTCTAAAAAAAATGCAGAGAGCACCATCTTCTGGAATCAATGAAGCATTGACACTCTTTACAGTGAAAGCAGAGCACTGAGTTTCAGTTAAATAAATGTTTATATATGCAACAAGTTTAGCAAATTGTTCTGTGAGCAGAGTAACTAATGGAGCATGGTTTCAGACTCCTGTACTGTGTCTCCCAGCACATAATCTTCCTGTCCTTGCCAGTTTCCTCTGCGTCACTGGTGCCCGCCTTTCTCTGCGGGGTGATACACAGCTCTCTTCACTGAAACTTCTTCAAAGAAGGGTTTCTTTTCACTGGACAATGGCTACTCACACTCTGGTTAGTTCAGAGCTATGTGCATAGTCAACTGGTATATGTGCTGTTTGGCAAACTGTTGTCTGTTTCTTGGAGCAGCTAAAGGACTGAAAATTTTGCTGGAACTGTCCAACAGATTAAAAAGCTTCTGGGAGTTTAACAAGAAATTCAAGCTGATGGAGTTATATCAGGTCATTAGTCCAAAACCAATTGGCATAAAGCAGGTAAACTGTACCCAATTAGGAAGGAAAGCTGATATACCAATTAGCAGTTTTGCAGAAAAGGACCTGCAGTCCTGGGAAAGAACCTGACCATGGGCCAGCAATGTGTCCATGCAGCAAAAGCAGCCAAGAGCATCCTGGACTACTGCAGGAGCATTGCTGCCAGCGGGTCAGTGGAGGTGATTACTCCCCTCTGCTTAGCCCTGGTAAGATACATTTGCAGTGCCATGTCTAGATCTGGGCTCCCTTGCTCTGAAAACAGGGTTTTGGCTGGTGTGCTGATTGGGACAGAATTACATTTCTTAATAGTATCTATACAGTGCTAGGTTGAGATCTGGGGTCAACACAGCGCTGATAACACACCAGTGTTTTAGCCGTTGCTGAGCACTGCCTCCACAGTAACAGGCATTCTCTGTTTCTCACTCTGTCCTCCCCCTCCCACAGCAGGTAGCCGGGGGGTGAGTAAAGAGTTGAAAGGGAACACAGCCAGGACAGCAGACTTGAAAGACCAAAGGGATGTTCCATACAATATAACATCTTATTCAGCAATACAACTATGGGGATGGGGGTACTTTTTTCAAGGTAGCCATTACTCAGAGACTGACTGGGCATCAATATGCTGATGGAAGTTGGTGAGTGATTGCCTTTGATCATCTTTTTTTTTTTTTCCTTCACCTGTTAAACTATCTTCATCTCAACATACAAATTTTCTCCTTTTTTCCCTTTCAATTATTTCTTCCATCAGGCTAGGGGTAAATGAATGAGAAAATGAATGTGGGCTTAGCTGCCAGCCAGGGTCAACTCCCACAACTAGATAATCTGTAGAGGGGCCATCTGGTGCCTCAGCTATTCTGTGTTTCTAAAATATCCACACATGGAGCTGACTTGCCACAGGATTACTCTCTGCAATACTGTATTGATTTTGATCTTGAAAAAAACATTTTTAAATGAAAATTGGTAGTCCATGCATGTTTTTGTCTCTTTCACCATGTTATAGACCTATGAATTAGTGACAAAGCAAAGGTGAACATTATTCCTTTGTGCCAAAGTTTGAAGACCCCGTATGAAGAATCTCTTGCTTAAGCTGTCAGTCTAACCCTTACATTGTTTTGTCTTTAACTCCACACTAGCAACGGCTCAACAAAGTGCAGGGTTTTCTAGCACAACACCCAGGTACACAAGCACATAAATTCTCCATTTCTGTCTAGAATTCCTAAGTTTTAAAAGTAGGAACAGATTTTTCAATCTAAAGTAGATTTGAGCTTGCAAAAAAGTCAATTCTTGGACGACTGTTTTCCAGCATAATTTTCTTCACATTCTATCATACAGTACAGTTGCTTTTAACTGGATGACAGTATTATCACAGTGTTATTACTACGCCTTCTTGCTCTGTTGAGCTATGAACATGCAATTGGCTAGAAGGTAGTTTCAGATTTATCTTCTCCATTAGAGGTCAGCAGAAGACCATTTATCTATACAGGATCTGAATGGTTCCCATTTCCTCTTGAAATTTTAGGTCATTAAGCCATTAAGCCAGTCACAAGAAAAAATGAATTTGGCATTATGGGTCAGAAAAAGCAAAGTCTAAAAGTTCACAATAGCTATTGCCTGTTCCATTTGGAATAATGTCATTGAAGAATCATTGTAGACAAATTTAGATCACTTTAAAAATGTGGAATGTGAATAATTATGCTATGAAAATTAATGGCAACATGAACAGAGAGATTCATGTAGAGTAGACATGCCTATAAGATACTTCTTATGCAGAGAAAGTGCAATGAAAAGCTCACAATTTTATTGTCTCTCCTCACATTTTCAGTACCACTGAAAAGTCACCTTTACCTAAGAGACCACCTAGATCAGAAGATTTCTCTTCCACTTTTTTTAATTATTCTTGTATAAAGAGACCATTTCACCTCACTTTCCACAGAAGAATTTCTAAAATGCCAAGGTTTCTCAAAGTCTGAAGTTTGTAATGACTTTCAGACAGTCACTAAGAAACCTTCATAGGTGTCCAATAAGCAAACATTTAGGATATGAGTTATTTTTTTAATTTAGCTGCTGTCATAGGAACTGTAGTGTGTTTTCACTCCTGAACTCAAGCTTAGTCACTGTTTAGATTAGAACTGAGGAATACTTCCAGAATTATTCTGAAAAGTATTTGTGAAGGAATGATGCACTCATATACATCAAGTTATTATAAATACTGCGCTGTTTACTCACAGTAAACTGTTCTCCAAAGGCCTCACTACCCTGAACTCACCTACAATCAAGACTGAAAAAGGTTCAGAATAATGAGTTCAGGAATGCATGCAGAGAAGCAGTTCGTAAAACACAAAACCCACTCCCTATCAGTATCCAAAAAATACGTCATTTGAGAAAAATGCCACAATATTGAAAAAGAAATAATGAACTGAAATATGATGATATAGACACACAAAAATTACTCTTGCTCCAATTTTAATTTTTTTTATTACTTACCTCATGGATTTTTTCATCAAAAGTAGGCTTATCTATAGACAGATCTCCCACATGAAATTTTCACAGTAGCAGATTCTCTACCAAAGTTTATTTTTGAAGAATATTAAGCTGATGTTCTGTAGTGAAAATAATCTAGAATGGAATTTCCTAGTCTGAGAAAAAGAATTCTTTTGAGGATTATCAGACTGCTTCAAGAAGTTGAGGCCATAATTACCAGGAAAAAGAATAATATCCAGGCAATTCCCCAAAAGATTTATCATTTCTAGAAAATAAATTTTAAAGTAATTTGCCTTTTCTCCTTTAATACATTGTAATACAAGAATCATCATCTTCACATGAAATGTTGCATGCCAGCTTTTGGTGAGTTATTTCTTCTCTTGCTTAAACACAGTAGGCAGCTTCCCTCTGTCTATACGTGCATAAAAACATATTATATAAATAATGGTGATAAATTGATAAAAAATAAACTAACTGATCACTAAATTTGTGATAAAATTGTGCTTTCCATGATAACTAACTAAAACCTCTTCCTGAGCTCTATTGTCAACATTAAGCCAATAAACTGGAAAGACAAAATAAACTTTCCACAGAAAGCAGCTTCTGTTGTACCCTAAATGTTAATATATATACTAAGATTTCAGACATCCAAAGCCAAAGAGAAACAAGATACAGACCTGCACAGATTGGAAATGACTTATCATAGTAGTGCAGGACAAAAGAAAAAAAAACAAACAAAAATCAAAACAAAACAAAAAGTAACTGTATGTTGCTGTATGTTGTGGGAAAGTGTAACTGCCCTTCCTTGTTTCAGAATACTGAAAGCATTCCCTTTCCTTCAACAGGCCACTTAAAGGCAAATTCATAGGTTTTCAGGATGCCCTAATGTACTGTATTTTCTAGACAGAAGAACATGAATATATACAAACTGTAAAATCTCTCTGAAATAATCTAATAGGAGATAATTTGTTCTCTTCCTCTAAATGACATCACACTTCAAGAGAGGACACACCAATGTGGAACAGTGGACGAGTTTCATTGGATCTTTACATGATTATAGTGATGGGACTCAGGAGCCTGAAAAAGATCCATGTCACTCATTTTTGTATAATGAGAACAGAAAACACTTTCAAACTCAAAAGTCAGATTTCATTAGAATATAAGACAGAATACTCAGCTATTTAGTTAAACCTAAAGCAACTAGACTAGATAACGGTATACTCAGAATTTTGTTGCTGACAAAAAGAGAAAACACCAAATATATGTGAGACAAGTCCAAACCATCATCAGCCTAAGTAAAGCATTAGTAAATTAACAAAACCATACCAGTTATGACTGGTCCAGTAACACTAATATTCACAGTCCAGCTGCCACAGTAAATCCTCATTAATAATATCCTCTTTAAAAACACCATGACCTCTTTTTGTTGGTACTGAGATCACCTTTGCAATGCACTTCTGGATCCTCCAGTGAGCAGCTTCAGTCTTCCTCAAACAACAGCCCTGGGGGGAAGCAGAGGAGATCACACTTAGAGTCTCGGTTAGAAGAGGTTCATGGTTAGGGTTTCTTCCTCCTGTTGTCTGGCAGAGTGTCAGTGATTTCTTCCTCCTCAGCCTTGGGCTTATTTGGGTTTATATCTGCACTTTTCCTCAGCACAGCCCGCACTGCTGCTGGCCCTGCGCAGACCCAGCTCACACTGGGGAGGTGAGTCACCCACCCCCACAGCTGGGGGGCCAGCACCACCCGGACCAGGAGCAGACTCTGGCCCCACAGGTCCCAGGGCACCACAGGCCAATGACAAAATCATATCCATGCAGATCTCACACTGCCACCCTGCTCTAGAGGCAAACAACTGCAACCACAGACACAGTCCCAGTGGTGCCTTACCTTGCTTGACACGACCCCTGCTCTCACACACTATATCTTACTATTACAGGTTCATGCAGGCGTCTCACACCATGTTTTGCTTTAGTCTAATTCTGCCAGTTAGTCTGAGTGCTTAGCATTTTAAATGCTCCTGAAGACTTCAGAGAAAGTAATCCCGAGGATTTAACTTTAGAGCAAAATTGATGCCTGTTACAAAGGAAATACAAGTGAATCATAAAATGCAGATCTCCCCAGAAAAAAAAAAAAACAAACAAAACTACACACCAAAACATAGAGAGACTTGTAGAAAGATATTAGATTGTCACATTTTCACTCTTTCTTAGGGAGAAAATAGGGTTTTTACAGACTCATAGACACATACATCAAGTGATCAAGTAACTTCTCTTTTGGCAGCCAAAAGGGAAGCCTACATTTACTTGCCGTCTTCTTAAGGTCAGCAGATTTATTTCCAGTGAAGAAAACAAATTTAAAAGATAAATTTATCTTCTGAGAAAAATAATTGCAACTAACAGAAAAACATAGGAAAAACTGAAGGCTAAACTGTAGCCTGATTAATGCAGACTAAAATCCATGGTGGAAAGCATCATGCGTTTCATGAGGCAAATATCAGCTTGTAATTGCTGTGTTTGTGAAATCATAGATGAAAGAGAATTGCTTTTCATATCCATTTCATTTATTTTGTGAAACATGTGAAATATTTGTTTAGTATTGTTCTATGGTAGATTACATTCTACCATCCTCCCATATTTCTAGTCTTAGTCTGACTCAGATATATTTTACTGGAATGCTGCTAAAATAATTGTAATAGAAAGAAATAAGGAAACAAAAGACTCCCCCCAAATAATTTCCACTGTAACTCATCAAATGGGGGGGAAGGGGGAAATACCCCCAAAAAACTATCAAAATCACATCAAGAGTAAAGATAGACATCTAAAGTAATTTCATATATTTACCAGAAAACCTGGTATTTTTGAAAAGCCCATAAAAATTTATAAGAGAACTGTGCTGCCTTTTCAGCACTCACAAGAAATAAAAACAGTATTCATGCATGCACTAACATCAGTGATTAAACAGACCCCTATGACAATTATTATTTTTTGACACAACAATAAATTGCTTTATAACTGCTGCCGTAATCTCTTTTCTATTTCTTCTCCATGACCTTTCCCTGTGGTGAAATAAACACACTGGTACCCCAAAGACTAAACTGTAAATTACAAACCCCAATACTTTTCAGTTGTTTTGGAATCGAAACTGTGTAAAGGAACATTACTACACACCTATGAAAGTTTTATTTTAGCCTCAGTTCAAGAATAAAAAACCAAGAGAAGTTTTTCAAACTAATATAGAAAGGTAGCACTGGTCTGATACAGAACAGTTCAACCACCAAGTAATTACAGCAAATGCACAACATGCTAAATCATTGTCATTGTGGGTATTTGCCCAAGTTACATCAGTCTGTCTGCTCGCATTCATCTCCCACAGAAAATGGTAGAAATGCCACCTGTTTTATTGGGTTGAATATACACTACTGCGACAGAAGATTTCTTCAGCAATTTACTGAATGTTTCTCACTAATTATATTATGAAGAGCACCATCATCATATTTTTGTTCCACTGGCAGGAGGGTAAGTTTTAGACAAGCCTGTCTGTCTAGCAGAATTATTTTGCTAGTTATACTGGGCTAGCTGTAGCTAAAAAAAAAATTTGACCTTTTCTACAATTCTGTGTTTGCATTAAAGCATTATTAATTTCATGGCCTTATACAGGCAAAATTTCCAAGAACTCTGAGATGAATCTTCTGTGCTAATACATCAACAACTGATTTAATCGCCTGAAAACTGCTTTTAAAAATCAAACAGATTCAGTCCTGTACTATTCACATACTCAAACTGCAGCACAAAAATCAAATTATGATAGCACATGAGAGCTAAATCCCAGCTATCCAGCCTCATTCAGTCAAGCCTTTTAGCAATGATGCTGCAGAATTTGGCCTGATGTTAATATCTGACTCGTTTGTGTTTACTTGTTTCCAATGAATCCCTACCCTTCATCACGTATGTAGTTCTTTCTTTGGCATTCTAACCCTTATCTATAACAGACTTGGTATGCACAGTGGCAGCCTGATGAACAGTATCTCTTCTATGTGTTGGCTCCTTGTTGTGTGCTTTGTTCTTTCAAGAAGAGTGATCAGACAAGGTAGATGTGGCCAAGGGCAGTGATATTCCTGGGGTTAATGAATATGCACTAGAGGACAAGTTTCTGTGTTGCCAAATACAGCAAGCAATCATTGCACAGGCAGCCAGACTGAAGTTCATGCAAAGACATAGGCAGGCTGCTGTGGGGACAGGAAAAACAAATCAAAAGAGGATTTTGCAGAATTTGCAGTAACCCTGACAGATGCTGTACTGACTGAAATTAGGCATAGGAGTACAGTCCACCTTGCAGTGATCCATGAATAGGCAGGGAGATGTGTATATAGATAGAACTTTTGTTCTAATATGCTACCTAATCATCCTATTAGAAATTGCAAATATGGTGGATTATAAACTGAAAAATTCCAGGTTTTGGGTCTCAAAATATTTTGGGGCTCCATTGAAAAACTCAGTACTACTGAAAGCTTTAGAATGATTGATTTGTAAGTTCTGGCTAACTCCTTATTTCTATTAGACTTATACTATATCGTGTATAAAGCTACACTGAAATTAATAGGTATCAGCATTCACCCACGGCTGTCTCGTATTTCCCATTCCTTTTCCCAGGACAGAAGACAACATTCTATGCCATACCTGCAGAGAGGTTCAGCCTCCAGCAGAGGTGACTGAGAGGGAGCCTCATTAAAGTGTGTAAGTATCTGAAGGGAGGGTGTCAAGAGGATGGAGCCAGGCTCTTCTCGGTCCAAGCAATAGGAAAAGAAGCAATGGGCAGAAACCAATGCACAGGAAGCTCCTTCTGAACATGAGGAAGAACTTCTTTACTGTGCAGGTCACCAAGTACTGGAACAGATTGCCCAGAGAGGTTGTGGAGTCTCCATCACTGGAGGTATTCAAGAACCATCTGGACACAATCCTGCACCATGTGCTCTGGGATGGTCCTGCTTGAGCTGGGAGGTTGGACCAGATGACCCACTGTGGTCCCTTCCAACATGACACACTCTGTGATTCTGTGACTTTAAGTGACTATGTCTTAACTGCTCCCTTGTCCATATGATATATTATTTTCCTTAGATATTTCTGAACAAACTTATCAAATTTCCTACCTTTTTCATTCCTGTTATAATAAAAAATATACAGATTATATAACTCTTTCAGAATTTTATTTCTAACTGTTCAGTGCAAACCTAAAACTAATTCATGCCTCTAAAGAGAAAGGACCTTTCAACTTCCCCAGCCTTCAAAAAGAGCTCAAAACCAGCAGAAATTCATGTCAACTACAGGAGAAAGAAGGATTTGAGTCCTTGTGAAAGAGCTTAAGAAAGCCAAACACATCTGTGGGGACAGGAAGGAACAGAGCTAAGGGTAATGGGAGAGACAGAAAACACAGGGCTGGGCATTTATAATGCACATCAGCATGGATTTCTATTAAGGACTGAAATTCTTCATAGCCATATCTACTAACTACTCAAGACATCAATACATGCTACTAGAAAATAGCTCCAAATATAACATGTCACCGTCTAAAGTAACAGGTGTAGGATCTCGAAATTACTCATCAGATTACTGATCTTTATTACATACTCTGCATTACTCATCTAATTGATGAGTAGCAATGCACATTTAGTCATTGGAGACAGAATATTTTTATTTGATTTTTCACAGCTAAGTGCATCAGTACTTCAGAATTTGTGCTTTTATTCTGGTAAATCATGGGCCACTCCTCCTCAGAATACCAGCACAGTTCTCTAACCAGAGCAAGCCAAAATTCAAAGAACAATTCTGCTTGTTCAACCTATGCACTTTATCAAGTAAGGCTACTATTAATTCCCATCTATCTACCAAGTGTGCAAACAGCGTGGAAGTTGATGGTTCAGAAGCACAAGAGGCAAGACTCTCAAGTCTGAGAACATTCCTGCACTACTTTTGTGCATTAAAAAGCTTAGTGTCTCAGTATACACTGAAAACAGAATAAAGGCTGAAGTTTTGATTTGCATTCATAGGTGTTTATGCTTTAAAACTGTGTATTTTATGTATACAACTTATTGAAGTACTAGTACTAGCATGCAACAAACTAAAGCCATGATTTATGTAATCATTCATAACTTCTGTGCTAAAAGAATAACAGAAAAATCTGAGAGTAATAATTTTCAGTGTGTTGCAGTTTTAGAAATATCCAGTTGTTATATGATAACCAAATACTGATTTTTAATGCACTGATTACAGACTAATTTCTATACATGTTTTAGATATATTTTGCAGGTGTTTGTAATTTGATTTTAGATAAGAAGAGATCAAAGGAAAGGACAGGAATCCTTCATTATATGATATGCATGTATTTTTTCTTGAAGAATGGTACCCTTAGACAGGATAAGATAGTTCTCTTTTTCCTGTTTCATGTTCTTAGCTCTGCAATAAGTGGATGCTTTTCTTTGTTTCACATACTTTTAATGGTCTCTCCCAACCAGTGATGCTATCAAAATTTTAATTACCATTTATTCCTCTTTTCATTGTAATAATTTAGTAAATAAATTGATAGCATTATACTGAGCAAGCAGGCTAACATAGCTCCAAATTCTGAGCTGACAGAGATGCTCTTTAAATAAAGTAATCATTTTAGGTCAACAATGTTTCTTCACCTTTTAGCTCAAACAAGAGGTGTTGCATGTTTAAGAGTACAGAAGAGTCTCTTGACTTCTGGATTTAAAAGGCAAAGTGGCTCATTTTCCCCCCCCAATATTCTTGTTTTGATAGTTCTCCATTAATTTTGAGAGCTTTCTTCTTATCGTAAAATCTACATTGCTCTGTTTCTACACCTGCTCGTACAGTCTATCCTATTTTGGATATTTTCCTTTTCTTCATTGCCTAAACCCAAATAACATTATTACCTTGGCTGAAGACAGAGAAGAAATTGCTATTACAACAGAAACTTCTTTATCTTAGCATTGTTTTTCTCTAAGGATTCCAAGTGTTACAAATGGTGCTTGGGATTTGCGGATTAGAGGGTTTTTGTTGGTGGTAGTTGGTTTGTTTTTGGTTGTTTTTTATTTTTTTTTTAATTGAGTAGCCAGTTATAAGGCCATAAGGTAAAGGACTATAGATTTTCTTTTCTTATTTTTGGTCACTCACCTGAATCAATCATCCAGTCTTCTTTTACAGTTAGTGAATCAAAACCACACCTCTAGGACATGTTTCATCATATTTCATTTGCTTCTTTACTCCATGATGCAATCAATAGCACCAAGGAAGTACCTTACTCTTCCGTGACTGTAGGACAAATACATGTGGTTAATTCAGGTATGTGTATTTTTTCCTCTGGGAACTTGATTCCTCTCTTAAAACACTTTAAGGTGCTCACCAAGAAGAATAGCTAAGCATGTGTTGCTTCATAACTTCTATACTGAAATACAAAATTTAGAGGCCTTAGAGAATTCAGCGTTTCACCACTTCTTCGGTAAGCGCTTGAAGGGCAGGAAGAACATTTTGCCTAACTTGCCTTTCTCTCTCTCTCTCAAAATCTATGAGTTTATTTCTGTCCTAACTGCAAATATGAAGCTTGCTGTAAAATCATACCATTTTTAAAACTTCACCCTAAAAATTTTTTGAAAGTATAGTGACAGGTTTGCTGCTAACAAGCAAATGAGCATCGCAGGAAGAAACAAAAATAGTGTAGAATCTTGCATGTTTTTCTCCTGCTTCCCTGCTCTCTGTGCAGTACATAAATCTACATTATTATTTAGTGCCCTGTGGTGCTGAATATTGTAGGTTGATGGAACATAATGTTGAAAAATTGTCAGAGAAAGTAGAACTAAATGATTCTATGACCTTTCAGTGACATGCCACCACAAGACGGTGAGAAATTCGCATGCAAGCTGAAAGGCTTTTTAAAAGCTACTCAAATATATTTATGTGACATAGTTTTATATTTAAATCTATTATTTCCTTTAAAGAATTCTTCATTATCTTTCATGTTAAAAAAAAAACCCAAAAACAAAAGCAAAGAAAAAAGAATCCTTAACCAACCTTTGTTAGGAGATCTGAATAACAAAGAAATGCTCCATTTGAAAACTATTTCAGACTCAAAAATCTATATTTTTTTATTCTTCTTTAATTATAACTTGCATTATATTAGAGCAAGAATTTATTTTTGTATCTTAAAAGACAGAGAAATTTTGTTTGTTTTTGTTAAAAAAGCTAGTACACCACTTGTCATTTAAATGAACAAAATAATGAATTGCAAATGGAGAGAACTTAGTGAAGCATGAGACCATTTAGCAAAATATTTATACATGCCACACAGATTCTTCCTGAAAAGGTTATTTGAGTGTAAATGTGACATTTTGAAATGTGTGACTGTAGTGAAAACTAAATCAATCATAAGTCATTTATCACTTAGTAATGAAATTTAATGTTTGTCTTCATTCCCCCTCTTATTTAAAAAGGTCTTGTCCCTGTAATTATTTGCTTTGAGTCAGACCATCCTACTTTTTCCAGACAATTAACATTTTTCTTGATTGCATCTGACCTGGATAGGGGTCTGTTCTTCTATAATAAAAATATGTTTTAATAAAATTAATAACCCAGCTTCAGTCATTGATATATCACAGTATTTTTATTTAATTCCACAGCACTTGGCCCATTTACTACATCTTTTTCTCTAGCTTTATATCCTTTGCAGCCATTTTTGGTAACCAGACAAACAAACTGTGGTCTCCATCTCGACAGTCCCAATCTAAACTTTTCTCCTGCTTGGGTTTTTTTCTTTGGAGCATTGGTTAAATCAGAACAAAAGTTAACACATTCTATTAGACTATAGAATAGACTATATGTTCACTAATGCAGTTTTCTGTTTCTATGTTGTTTGAAGTTTCCCAACTTGCATTCATTTCACTTATGCATCCATATTACCTGCACAAATGTTTTACAGCTATACTTCAACAATATTTAAGGCACCTTGTATTGTTTTTGTACAGAAATCAATTCACAATTTTGTACAGAAATACTTTCCCTATCCCGACTGTGCTCCCCGCCCCCGGCCCCCCCCGCCCCCCCAAAAAAAAATAAAAAAGGAGAAAAACCAAAAATCAAAAATATACCAGGACATGATCAGGAATTTTAAGGTTGTGTGCACACACTGGATCAATAAGACAAATTGTGTCTGAATAAACAAAATTAATCTTTACTGCAGCTTTGTTGATCAGAAACTGCCCTCTGCTAGCTCATTTAGGAAATTTGCATACATGTATGCATGTTCTTGATTAAACATATTATTAAATATGATATCTTCTTCAGGGCACGCATTTTACAAAGGTTTGTCTCACAGATCCTTCTGAAGGAAACAGAAGTTTTGATGTTGCAGCAAACTGGCTTTTCATCAAAGGTAATGGTGGTGTGGAAAAAAGCCCAGAATACAACTCAGATGGGGTGAAGACAGCAGCAGTGTGTTACTGCAGCTGTAGGAGAGAACACAGAGCAGCAGCAATGTGTCACACTGCTGATATGAATTCTGCCCATTTGGGTCAGAGTTAATATACACCTTTGGGTTATACAATCCATTCTGCACCAGTACTGTGTCAGACAAGCAGGACATGGTAAATAACAAGAGGCTTGAAATCCTTCTGGTAAGTACACAGTACAGCCTGGCAGGAATAATCCACTTCTTTCTTAACAAAGTTGTGCTGGTTTTGTAGGCAAGACCATTAGCTGCAAATGTTTCTTGACTAGTGAGATCTGCAAAGGCCTGTGAGACCTTCACTTTCTTACTTCTGTAAAGTAAATGTGTGTCAGAGAATTGCAGAATGGTTTAAGTTGGAAGGGGCACTAAATGCAGAAGCACTGTGTTACTAATCTTTCCACCAGTAATCAAGATCATCACTGCACAGTTTTGGCTGATGCCAGGCATTTAAAATAAATGCACCCCATGGTCAAGCTTATGCTCCTAAGGCAAGAATGTGCCTTCCATGCAGGTATTGTTCATCAATAAAGGAGAGTGTATTTCTATTTGATCAAGTGGAAGTCATACAAAACAGTAGCAGGGTATTGAGAAAGGTAAAACCAAAAAATAGGAGAATCCTATGTATTTCCCTCAGACAATATACTAGATATCACATTAATGTTTGAATATTTGAATAACCAGAATTTCTGGTCAGAATGGAAATACATTATTGACTGTTGGGTTATCCTGGGATGGATAATTTCTTATTTTTAATGGTAATTCTCTTACTGGGAAGAAACTTCACTTCTTTAAAGTTTTTATGGCACAGTAAACCAAGTTTCTTTTAATTTCAGTTGAAGTGCCAGTCTGAAACTACTGACTGACTCTAAGAATCAGTAATAGCAGGCTCAGGTCCCTTCTGCTACAATTGCAAGGCATACTTCTTGAACCTGCCTTTTGTGACATAAGAGCATCCCTCACCTCCACTGCACATGCCTTTTCCTTTAGATCTGTGAACTACAAACAGCATTAGAGGAAGGTGGTTAGATGCTCCAAAATCTGTATGTAGACTGCTTTGGCACAGTGGACAATAATCCCTAAGTCAGCCTTGAGTTCCTTACCCAGCTTTACACATGACATTTTGTATTTCGTGTGCATCTTTGTCCTATTCAGAAGCTGTTCAGTAGTATGTTCTGTTATAACATGCCCACGTGGCAATTCTCTCTGTGCATTCTTGTGGAATTTCCTTTGGCACCATTAATATTAAAATCCCAAGGAATGGTTAGAAAGTGTAAAAAATTTAGAATTATAGTTCAAGGAGTATAGTTCAGTGAATCAACCACTAAAAATGAGCTTTCAAATACTAAAGAGAAAGCTTGTTCCAAATTGATAACGCTCAGAAAAGTTGATTTTTATGTGCAGACTATCAGAGCTCACGTGGGTGAGGGAGCAGTTGTTGCACCACACAGGAGCACACACAAACTGCTGTGACAGCCTAACAACAGGTGTCCTACTGTCCTTCCGTTCTTTTGAGCATATTTCTACCTACATTTACAAGACCTGAACTATCTTTGTAATTTGGTACATAGCACTCCCTAAGAAGCCAGGTCTGCAAATAAGATAATGGCTTCAGCATAAAAGTACAAGACTATTTCAGCTCTACATGGAAGGATTTCCAATTCAATTATTAGGTGGGGGCTTTTAATATATTTTTTGTTTTTAAATCTTACTAAGATATTTACTCAATATAAAGAGGCAAGGGGAATTCATACATGAAAGAAGCATGCAAAAGAGGCAAAATGAAAAAAGGCGTTATCAAGTAATGGTGTCAAGGGACAGAGTAAAACACGAGGAAGAGATAAAAATATACATTTGTGTCAAAGCATTTCGAAGTAATAAGTTATTGTTACTGAGCTACTGAGTAGTTTGAGAATACCCAAACTTGGAGGCAAAGTGATTCCATAGGTCTTTAATCCTCTTTAGAAATTACATTTATTTACAAAACTAGCTAGCTTATCTACTTCAATTAGTCCCTCTCAACAGGCATTCTTTACTATTATATATTTATACTAGAGATTATGGAAACATTTCCTAGGCTAATTTGCCTTTGAATACCAACAAATAGACATAAATAATACTAATTAGAAAACCTTTGGATTTGTTTAAGAGCTGTCCATGGTTAAGTGGGCTTTTTTTGTTTGCTTTGTTTTTAAATAAAGCTTTGTGCTGATCATTTTTAAAAAATATAGACATAAGAAATCCCCTCTAACGATTTATCTGGCATTTTATACTTCCATGAAACACTCCAGGGTGCCCATTACTGTATGATATCAGCATGCATACTTAACTCAGTGTAGGTGAGCTGTGTTAAAATTATGCTTCAACATCTTACCCTGGAGCATCTTATTGCTAAAATGATGGAAAGGTCAAACATTTACAGCATACTATCATGTTTCATAGAACAATTTTACATTGCTATTCTCTGTTACCTCATCCTTTCAGGAAAAGTGTTTGCAAGATAAAATAACAAACATCATTCAATTAAAACAGCTTTCTCAAAGTGCTAACATGAAGCATAATCTTGCAGTTCTCTTTGGGTAAGGTCACATCCTTTGCATACAGTACTAACACATACACATAATGATACATAAATTATGTATCAGTAGAAAATCCAGCAAAACTTTTCATCACCAATTAACTAGATAATATTTTTTTTTCATAAAATGAAAGGACGGAATATGGCAGAGGCTGACATGTTTACTGCAAATATATTAACCTTAAGGAAGAACAGAGAAGCATTGGGTGGAAAACAGAGTTTTAGGTCAGCATCAGTGTCTCATTACACATCTCAGCTGTTTTAGGACAGAGACTATCATCCTGAGAACCTTTCCAGGTAATAGCACACTACAGAGGAACAGAGTATATGACTCTGCAATCATACATTTTGATTAATTGAACTTGTCTGTCACAGAAGTTCTATCTACTATGAAGATTGAGACTGCTCAAAACATTATACCTCCTGAATACAACTTCATCTTTTATGACTCATAACCTTTAACTGGTCATACAGGAATCCACCAAGAAAAACTAAATGTGAATTTAAAAAGCAGCAACCTAAATGCTGTGGTTCTCTCAGCATCTCCGCTCTCATCCCAGAATAAAAGAATTTTCTTCACCTGTGGAGAGGGGACACTGCTTCCACAGGCACCTGGAATTATTCATTTTGTGGTATTGAAGCTTTTCTAGAAACCATTGGACCCTTTTCATCAGCCTATTTTTCCTGAAGTTGTAAGATTAAAGATGTCCTGCAACTCTGTAGAATTCCTGGAAGGTTGCTAAAGAAGGCTGTAGATACAAACTGCTTCCTAGATGTTCCTGAAACTGACTTTCCTTCTGCAAGTAACACCACTCCAGCACTAGCTCCTCAGCTTGGCCTATGAGATACTTCTGAAGTCTGAATACCATTACAGAAAGCAATCTTGTATAAAACAACAACAAAAAAAAAAACCCTCAAAAATTCAAAACCCAAAAAGCACAAAAAACCAAAACCACAAGCTTCCTCTACCAGCATAGATTTTAAAAACTTAAAAATGTTGTATATTTTATACAACGTGTTTAATGTATCATTTAAGTGCTGCCATTATTAAGTCTTTTGCTTTTAATGTCCTTTATTAGGTATTTCAGTGAAAAATAATTACACTATGTGTACGTAGATAAATAAGAAAAAAAAAAAGAGAAAAGCCTTTTTAACTGACACACCTTTCAAATTCTTCTTTTGACTCCAAACTGGGAGTGGTCAGGGATTCTTGGAATGAACAGACCACAAATGCTGGTACAGGCTTTCTAGGACAATAAATTATCACTACCAGTTTGAAACGAATCCATCAGTAAAATGTTTTTTTGTGTCTTTTTCACATCTAAAGGGAAATGCTTCTTTTGCCTGGTACACAGAGATAAAAAGACATTTCACTATTTTGCCTAGTTTTTATGCCCTCTCTGAAGGTTAGGCAGGCTACTACTACCATGAGATCAGCAGAAACCAGAGCTTCCCTTCTTTTGGCCAGTGTGCTCACTTCTCAGTGCAAGGTTTCAAACAGAAACAAACTGGAATGTAGGTGCTTCAAGCATTTCTCACAAAATAAAGTAGATATTTATGAATTAATCTTATAAACATTTTTCAATAAAGTAAAAATATATGTGTAGAAAGTCATATACCAGTATAGTGTTGGGATTTTTTTTCTAATTTTAATATAGATGACATAAGAAAAGTGAATTGCAGAAGTGAATCCAGACTACTCCCTTCTTTCAACACCACACAGGTATTTCTTTCCCTCCACAGTTAAAGCTGAGGGCTTCATGCTTTAAACATCTAGCTCTCACTCTGATTTACTCTACTTAAAAAAGAAAATGTATAAGTGATTGCAAATATGCGTTTAATCTTTCAAGCACTTTTTGAAAACTCTCCATACTTTATCCATTACTTAAGTCCTTCTTTTGCAAATATGCCTTGTGCAGTGACATCAGTGATCCATGACTACACTGCAAAATAGACTTTCAATGAAGAAAAACGATCTTCAGATGCTGGAATTTGTGCAGTTCTAATTAAATGTTTTTTTAATTTTTGTAACATTCAAGAATGAGGCAGCATTTTAATCAAGCAAGTGCATGCTGAAATTTGTACCAGCTAGAAGCATTCCTAAATATATCAATCACACTGCCTTTGATGTTGTCTTCAAATATATTGCTGTCTTCAAAAAAGCTGTATGACCAACCCTGGGTTGCATAAAGCGATGGAAGATACAGATTTGAGACTTACGTTGAAATCATCTATACTTCCTGTGATGGGTTGACCTTAGCTGGAAACCAGGTGTCTCCCAAGCTGCTCTATTACATCCCCTTCTCAGCTGGACAGGGGAGGGAAATAAGGATGGAAAAAAAACAAACCTTGGTTTAGGATAAGGAAATTTACTCAAACAAAAATGAAAGATGGCATATGCACAAGCAAAGAAAAAGAGATGAAAGGTTTTACTATCCACTTCCCATCAGCAAGCTATGTCTGGCCACCTCCTGGGAAGCAGAGCTCCAGCATGTGTAGCAATTGCTCTGGAAGGCAAGGGTTATAAATAGTGAATACCCTCACTTCCTTCTCCTTTCCTTAGCTTTTATATCTGAGCCAATGGTCACACGGTATGGCATATCCCTTCAGTTAACTTGTGTCATCTGGCCCGGTTTGTCCCCTCCCAGGATCTTGCCCACCCCCAGCCCCTTGATGTGTGCTAGAGCTGCTCAGCAGTAACCAAAACCCTGGTGTGTTATCACCACCTTTCCAGCCACCAATGCAGAGCACAGCACTGAGAGCTGCTGTGGGGAAATGAACTCCAGCTCAGCCAGACCCCAATACACTTCCTTAATTCAACAGGTAAATCAGTATAAGAGACCAGGTAATTTCGGAAGTATCAGCTTTGTTAGCTAGTGTTTTGGAGTCAAAATTCCATATACTTTTTAAGAGGTAAAATGCCAATAATCTCAACAATTCTATTTCCAAGTTCTCATGTATATCCTCTTCTACTATATATAAGTATCTAATGTATTCTCAAAAGTCTCCTCTTTCTCTTGATATCAACATCAATGTTTCTTGAAATAAGAGAATTAGACAGTACTTAGAGTCCATTTCCCACCACAGGAGAAATTTCCACGCCTTTCACAGAAGCTGAAAGTCAAGTTGTGCAGGACCAGTCATAAGTGTGTTTTGTCTGGAAAGCTGTGGTTGGAAGAGAGGGTCCCGTGGAGGTGGGGCAGCGCTGTTCTGAGCCAACTTCCTTTCCTGCCTTGGGACTTGTGTTCATGTGTGTTCCCTCCACTGTTCACTTCCTGAAGGGCTCAGAAGGGCTGGTTGTGCATGCAAGACTGAAATAGCACGAAAACTCTAGTTTACATAAAAGGCACGTAGCAGGGTAACTTCCTCTCTTTCATCTCTCTGTCTTTGTCTTGCTACCACAGCTCCAGACAATTCATGCAGCAGGACCAATGTGGGATCTAAGGACTGATGATCTTCTTTGTCCTCTTTCTCTCTTTTCCACTATTATTTCTCTCCTCTCTTGCTTTGTCTGGGTGAAGTGTGACTGTGAAATTCCCATATTTGGTACTGAAGTTTGTTGTGGGAGTCATGAACTTTTGGAAGTGTTTTGTGGCTCATTAGCCAGCACCTTTGAGAAATGGTGTATTGTGGATTGTGAGCCAGCACCTTTGAGAAATATGTTGTGGGAGTGGAGAGCTTATTGAATTGTAGTGTAAAAATTAAGCTCTTGTGAGACACCACTTTTGAGAACTGTATTGTAAAATTCAAGGACTTGTTAGCCAGCACATTTGAGTCTAAGGCAGTGGGCTGGTTGCTGGAGTTAAGGTGACTGTAGAATAAAAACATAACAGTTCCCTGACACAAGGACTGGTGTCTTTGTTCGGTCTGATGAGAACTGACGATAAACATGGCACCCAGTACCAAGCAGCTTGTGACACAAGCAGCATCCACCATGAGTGTGTTGATATAAAAGAACTGAAGTCACAGCAATGATTATAAAGGTAACAGTTATAGAAAAAGACAGAATGGTCATCTTTTGGGTATTTATGGTTGTGCAATATGCTAAGTAAACAGAAGCAACACGAGAGGGAAAATAACATTTTTCCCTTAAAATTTTCCTACCAGTAATCTGAAGGGATGAATTACTAAAGAAGAGTCAGCAAACCCAAAGAGCAATGGCAGTGTTGCAGGAATTCAAAAGGAGAAAAACACGATGTTTTTAAGTATATGAGGGATGCTCAGTAATCAGGAGGTTGCAAAATCTTTCTGATATCTGTAAGCTTTACTCCACAAAGAAAAACTAGAAGTAAAATATGTAAAATGAACATATCACCTTGGTACTCATAATTATATAAGTAAAAAAAATAATTCTTGGTAAATGGTAGTCAAATAAAGGTATTGTATCTGGAGAAAGAATGAAGATATGGGTAGCAGTAAGTTGCAACAGTGATAGAGTTCTGCAAATTGCAATTAAGTGGCAAGCGGCAATTTAAAAGTTTAAATAATTAGGCACAGAATTTCAAGGAAAATCAGCAAAGCATATGAGATATCTTTCTACAGATAAATAATGATGACTTTCTCCATGTCAAGAATTTTAACACCAGGTTTTTACAAACAAACAAATATTGGAATACTGGCAACAGAAATTGCTTACCTTTTTAGAATCTAAGAACCTATTCTAAAATACTACCACCTTCCCTGACTTTATAACAAAAAGTATTAAAATATTTGTGTTTCAACCGCACATAAACTGGCTACTGATTCTGCAGTGGAAATTAATCTCTCAGTTAAGACACTATTTGAAAATGCAATGAGAAATTAAATGGCATGAGAAAAGTGAGAGGGCAAGAAAGAGAGAACCGCACATCTAATCTTTCAGAAGATTGACTAATATATGTCATAGAGATGTTGAAAAATCTCAAGTCATACTTTCTTTCATACACAAAGTACTGAATAGGTTCATGTTTAAATGAACATACTCAAGGTGTTTAAGTAAATAAAAAAAACAGTTCTAGGCCTCAAGAAGTTCATTTGTCATGTACCTACTATTGTTAAAATCCCTAATAACACAAAAAAGACTAGTCACAACGGGATCTTATTTTAAAATTTCCTTGACTGAAAGAATGTTTTTTGCCATAGTCATCCTGAAAGTGTAAAATTCGAAGTATTATTACTAAATGTCAATCCTACAATAAAGCTGAGTTGTGCATGTGAAAATATATATTCATTCAGTACTTCAAAGGAAGGATATAAAATTGAGAGATGTTTTAGAGTGGCAAAAATCATAACAAATATAATATAGGTGAATTTTGAATCCTTAACCACAGGGGAGAGAATTAAAAAGAACACAAAGTAAATTTAGGAAAAGACTAAATTTTGGGTTACCCATTTGCAAAACGTCTGAAGAAAATATTCCCATTCCATAACTGGGATTCTTACCTGATATTGATAGCTACCATTGACAATGAAGAAGCAATCACTTGTGACCTACTTCAGTAAAATGCAACATTAGAATGACTTATTTAACATATTTATAAATCTCACAGAAAAGACATAATGAACCACCAGGTTTGCAATGACATAGAATTAGAGGGAATAGTCAATGCTCTTAAGGCCAATAGGCAGAGGCCATTAAGGCTCTTAGGCAGAGGGACCTAAACAGGCTAGAGCAATGGACCAACAGGAATTTTATGAACTTCAAGATCAAATGCCAGGTGCTGCTCCTGGGCAGGAAGCACCAGTGCAAAGGCACAGGGCGATGTCTGCCTGCCTGGGAGCAGCTCTGATGGAAGGGACCTGGGGCCTTGGCAGACACAAGTTGAGTGTGAGCCAGCAGTGAGGGCTGCTGAAATGGCCAGCAGCACTCTGGATGCCATCCATCAGTGCACAGCTAGGACATCAAGAAAAAGGATTACCCCTCTCAGTTCAGCACTTTTGAGAGGACATCTGGATACTATGCCCAGCATAGGAAAGACTGACAAACTGGACTGGGTTCAGCAGTGGGCTTTTGAGCACATTATAGCTGAAGCACTTGCTGTGTGAGGGGTGGCTGAGGCTCTGGGACACGATCAGCTTGGCTTACCAGAAAGTATGAGCAGCTTTTAGTATCTAGGAGGACTTACTGAGCCCATGCAGACTTTTTGTGAAGGGGGTAAGTTGTAGGCTCATATAAACAGTCAGGACATACACAAAAATTAATAATAAATTTTCTTACAGGCTTCATATATTTCTAAGACAGCAATACCTAAAATTAATCTCAAATATTACCTTGCATTTTTGCATGCACACATTGATATTTTTTTCCTTAAGAAAGCTGGTATTCTCCCCACATTATTAAGAATTTTTCACACACAAAACAGTGGTACTAGCAAGCAGAAGGAAGATACAATGCAAAAAACATTCTTCAGTGATTCAAGAAGCAGAAGTAGGCAGTTATGCTCTTCACTTTTCATCACGCAATCAGTAGTACTCTTCAGTTTTTCTTACTTCCAAATTTCTTTGTGTTAACTTTATGCTTGCTCTTCTAGATGCTGATATTGCTTTCCTCCTCAATTTATCTGTCTCGTCCTTTACTCTCAGAAAGTCTTTTATTCCACCATATCAAATCAACTGATGGTTACTGATGCGGCAACCAGTTTTCTCCCTCTATTTCACAGATAAAATCGAGACAGTCAGAAAGGAATTACTGTGATGCAAGGACAGAAAAGACATTTTGCTGTCTTGATTTGCTACCAAAGCCCTCTGCACTTTTTTTCTGAAGATCAAGTAGTTCATTTTAGAAACAGATTTTTTTATTTCATAAGTATATTTTTCAAAAGCAGTCAGTTGGCATTTCATTGTTTCATGAAGGTTGAAACTTCAAACCACTGTTTATTAGTGTTATTTTCTCTCGTAGCTCTTTAAAAATACTAATTTAAATGATGTGTTAGTACCTTAATATAAAAAGTTTTTTAAATGTAGCCTCAGAAGTTTTCATATTTCTCAGCAGGAACATGGTCCTGCCTTATTGCCAAATTGCCATATAGCCTATGGCTATAATAAGAACAGAAGAGCACAGAAAGGTAGACTGATTATAAAAAAAATACTTGCGGAAAGTAGATTTTATCATTTTGGTCATACCATTCACAAAAAAAAAAAAGAGTATTCAACCCACTTTTTAAAGTAGGAACAGTAGTCAACAACTAAAGCTAGCTATTTTAGCAGGACAGGCTTCAGAATTGACAATGAAACATTAGTATGCATAGTTTCAAATTCTCAGCTCAAAATAATTAGGTACCTTAAATTTTTTATTATACCAAGTCTACTTTTGACTTAAATATATTTACTCTGAAATGATGCTGGTTTTAACCAAAAGATAAATACAGGGAATTTATAAGTTCCTTAAGAGCTCCCTACAGAATTCAGGTTCCTGAAGAGCTTTTGTGAATACACCAAAATTTAGTTTACAGAAATCATAAGAAATGTTGCGAAGTACTATACTTTCTCTACTAGCATGTTAAGAAAATGTTTTGTCACAGTCACTGCCATCACTCAACATAAAGCATTAATGCTTACTTAAAATGACAGTGCTCAAGAATTTGTATGAGTTCTCAGCATTGCTAATGACAGATAAAACCCAGAAGTATTTCATGCACACGCTGAATAATGTGACAAAGACATACTAATGAAGAGGCAGATTAATGTAGAAAGAAACTTTTTTAATCCAGCTGAATCTGATGCAGAACTTGATAGACAAAACAGACTTGAGAATTTTTAATTTTTTTTTTCTGTTTTGTCATTAACTGTGACACTGAACAATAAAGTATTTGACTACGGAAGGCCCAAGTACAGGCTTAATTTAAATTTACATGGCATGGAAAAAATAGCAGTGCTGGAGAAGATTTGTGTGTTCCCTGTGTTCTCACACGTTCCTCCTCTTGTCATCTCCCCATGTCTTCTGATGAATGTTTCAGTACATTTATCATTGTACATCACACATCATCTCGAGAAGCACTGAAACTCTGCTGTGTGTGACACGGGCTGAGTGACAGCCCGGGCGAGCAGTGTTCCTCATAAATGAGGGACAGCAGGACAGGCGTGGCCTGGCCTGGAGTAGCCACCACACAGGGAGAAGCATTTTCACCAGACTACAAAGTCTGTGAGGCTACAAAGACTCACATAAGCTGTAACAATGTATTATACTTGGCAAAACATCCAAAATTATCTCTGGAAAGTTCTGAAATATACCCTCCAAGTGCAGGCATGTGTGTGTAAAACCAGGGAAAAGAGAGAAGAAGAAAGAACAAGATGTCTGTGTCCAACCTTTTCTAAACATTTATTAAAAACATAGTTTGCAACTGGAGATGGATTTTAAAGGTTTCTATATTACAAAGTATTTGTATTATGTGCTAGTGCCCAGGTGCCAGTGGCAGCACTGGGGGGTCTGCCAAAGTGGGCTAAATCCCCAGCAGGGATGTCCCTGAAGCCTCTGGGGAGGGCAGGTACCTGCACTGTGGCCTCTGGAGAACCCCAGGCTGGAGCAGGTGGCTGTTCCCTGAAAGATGCATCCTGAGGAAAGACCCAAACAGTTATTCTGTGTATAGCTAATAATATGCTTCTACAACATTATTTCTCTTAATGAGTCAAATGGCAAATTCCTGCTTATTTTTTATAAAATTTTTGGGGGGAGTTTGTAAAGATGACCATTATACTCAAATAAAGTAATATTAAGGCATTTTACTCAGGGTCTCACATGAAAAGATAAAAATTTGAACCTCTAAGGATTACCCTTTTCTATCCCCCAAAGGCTTAACTATATACCTGAGTACATTCAGTACTAAGAAAACCATGACAGACAGTTATCTTTTATCCCAGTAACTAAAGACAATCCCCCTCCCTCCAGAGATGTAAGGAATTTTAAAGCATTTCGCTTCAACTTTTCATTTTGAAGCACTACCTTTAATTGTTCTATTCCAGAACAGCTTTGGCTACTTTGCTGTTTTCTGCAGTCATGGCATTTTGATTCAAGTTTAGCACACCTCCTGGATTCTAATAGCAACATCAAAGGAAAGCAAGTAAATTTTACATTTGCATATGGGACAGTGAGATTTCAGAGAACAGGTGGCTATACTCACCAGTAAATGGATTATACCCATTGGCAGATGCAAATATTTCTATTTGAGTATGAAGCTCAAACTCACAATTTATTCAGGAAAACTAGGTTAACTACAGCAACTCTTACTGAACTCTAAATTTTAAGTGAAGGTCTCACAAAATGTGCCTAATGCACAGTGATTCTTTTTTCCTTGGGTTTGTATGTTTGTTTTACTAGGATGTACATAGAAATAAGAAAATTTAAGAACATGCCGTGCAAAGCAGACATACATAATTTAATTTCTAAATTAATTATAAAAGCATCTGAGACCTTGCTTGTTTTCCTTTAAAGGAAACAAATAGAAAAGGTTTTCTTCCCTACAAGTTCCATTAATGTGTTAAAAAATTAACAAGGATCAGAAGATACTACTGAATTATCAACTACAATGTAATCAGATAGTTCCTAAGTCTGAAAATATCTGAAGGGAAGAGTTGCAATGCTAGTGTATCAAAGACCAAAAATTTAGAGGGGTTTGTTTCTATCTGTGGCACGAAAACAGAACTAGTGGATGCATATCTGTTGCAAATTCAAGGTTGAATAAAGAACAGCTTCATCAAAAAGAACAAGTCCCAACAGGTACAGATTCTTCACAGATTGTACAGGCACTTGGCCATCAAAGAGGAAAGAGTGCTGTATGACACCTAATTATGCAAACTCTTGTTTTCCCAAGTTCTAGAAAAGAAATGCAGTTACTTCAGTTCAGTATATGTGAACTCAGGAACACCATATGAAGACTAGTGAATAAATAGGATAACATACCTAATTATGATAGTGATGAAATCACTTTAATTAAGATGGCATTGAAGACATAAAGTACACATGGTGTATTCATACCACTTAAAGGCTGGACAGCTAATGATAAAATATAAGCACAGACTTTGAAACATATGGCCCAACTCCTCATTTGGTGTGATTTTCTGTTCTTAAGTGAATGATTCCCAATGCAATTTCTTTTCAAATAATTTGAAGACTTCAAGCAATATTAGCCAGAAATACCCCATAGGATAAAACTGAATAGCCTAGAAGAGGCTACTACAGTTCATTTTCATTTATAGGTCTATGCAGAAATACAAACAAATCCTACAGGCAGTTCTTATTTTACTGGTTACTATTTGGAAAGTCTGAAATGTTTTCTGTCACATAATTAAAAAGATGAAATATCCCTTTATCTATGATCCAATTTGGTTGGTTTTTTTTTTGTTGTTTTTTTTTTTTACATATTATGCTGACTGGCTATTGTTCTTCCACAGTTCACTTAGAAGCCAAGCTTAGTGATCCTCAGCAGAAATAAAACGAAGACTAAGTGCAGACCACAGTACTTATGTTTGCTACCACACTTCTTCACATTTCTTGTCTGAGGTCAGGGCAATGAAAATCAATCAGGTCTGTCAGCTCACTGCTTTCTGATGTAACATTCACTAACTACTTAATAGTGACTTTCTGTCTTGAGTCCTGACTACCTTCTCAGTTAAGCATTGTGCACTCCTGAAGCAGAAGCAGATTAAGCATGATATATTTGACATATTCTTCTCTATTGGATTTATGTGGCAAGGTTTTGACAGTGAAGAGGGCTGCAGGGGTGACTTCAGGGAGAAGAGGACAGCTAAAGCTGAGCCAATCAGCAATGATGGTAATACTTTTTTTTATTCAAGAAAAATATTTTTAAGAAAGAGTAAAAAATTCTGTACAGCTGCTACAAAAGAAGAGTGAGAGAAACATGACAGAAACAACTGGGTAGACACTGAGGTGAGTGGAGAAAGAGAGGGAGAAGAAGGTCCAATCAGTGGAGCCAGGGTTCCTCTGCAGATCTCAGAGAACATGGCAAAGGTGAGCTGTCCCTCTGCAGCCCGTGAAGGCCCATGTTGGAGCAGATACCTGCACTGTATTCTGTGGAACAAATGGAAATGGTGTGACGTGATGAGGGAAGAGTGACAGGGAAAAAGTGTTAAGAACTGACCACAACCTCCTCTCCTTCCCCCGTGTTGCCTGGGGAGGGGGAAGGCATCTAGGCATCTGGGCATCTGGCAGGCAGCCAAGATTAAGCCACCACAGCTTTCTTTGAACCAAGGCATAGAAATATGCGTAACAGGTGACTGTACATGAGCTTCTGTTAACACTGTAATGCCACCAAGTATAAACAGTAGGCAACCACAAAACTGAATAGGACTTGTGGTATAGTTGTGCAAACAAGGTACAGGAAAGCATGTACATGGTAAAATCTGCAATATCAGAACCAAGGACGAAAGAAGAAAGAAAAGATATGTGGTAAAATATTCTGCAGAAGATTGTCTGATGCAGTCAGAATGATCCTGCAGAACAAAGGAGGAAAATGACTGACAAATGACTCCAGAATGAGTACTGCTTCAAAAAGATTGAGATGAGCTATGTCGGAAGCAGATAGATTCTCCCTAATTTTCTCCATGCAGGAAACTGAGGAACATAAACCAATGAAACCGGAAAGGTGGGGAATAAAGTAACAGTCCACAGCAGTTCCCTCATTGAGAGCTCTGAAGCCTCATTACTTTTATCTCCACAGCTAAACCCATCAACGACCACAGCCATCAGTGTTAACTTTATGGCAACAACTCCCTGAAGTAGTGTACTCTCATGTAATTGTAGACAAAGTCTTAAAGGACTAATTGTATTTTATATGGAATGACAATAATGGATACTGCGTAGGAACTAATTATTAGCAGTAAGTGTTATTAATTAATGACAGTCTATTTTTGTTCTGAAGTTTGAAACTCTCCTGAATTATCAGTCTTTTAAACAATCTAAAGACAGTGATCACTGATACGTATATAGATAAGCATGCATTCAGTTGTGAAAACTGCCCAAATCCCAGACTACCTATTTTTAAGAATTAAACAAAAAAATTGGTGTATTCAATGTTGCATTATACACCTCAAAGAGTCAAACATTTTGGTCCATATAGAATCAATAATTCTTCAGAGAAGATACTCTAAAGGAGAATAACAAGGCCTACCTTTTCCTGTACCCCCAAAAACCCAAAACCCAAACTGACAACAACAAAAAACCAGCACAACAAAACCCTCAGAAAACCCCAAAACAACAACAAAACACACCCCATTGGTTGTTGCAGCAATAGCAACAACCAATTACTGGTCTCCATGTTTCAGCATGGGCCCTAGCTGCTGCTACAAAGTGTATAGTGTTGGGAAAATCTCCATGTTTCTATCTTGTGGCTCTCCAATTAACTTCTTGACTTTTGGTGATGTAGCTCCTCGATTCCCAAGAAAGGCTGACATGCCTATGATGAAGTGAATTTTTTCTAGAGTGTCAGATATAGTTACAAAGGATCTGAAAAGCAAAGTAGATGAGTAATACTATGCTGTACTACAGCAAACAAGCTACAAGGAATACAATATATCCTTTCTCTTAACATTAAACATGAAGTGTATGATCTAGTTCTTCTGACGAGCAAACCTCATTGAAGCTTTAGAACATGTCATATAGGGAAAAAATCATACTCTATTGAAATTCATCTAGTTGAGAGCATGGGGAGGTCTCTCCTGTAGGGAACAGGATGTGCCACTCATATTACCGAATACTTCAATCCAAGCACAGTTTTTCAATTGCAGGCCCTCTTTACAATTACTCAGGGTGTAACACCACTCAGGATCTTTACTAGAGCAGTACCACAGATCCTGCTGCAGTGGCTGAATGATCTACTTGTCAGAGACGTAGTTACTAATGAAAAAAATTACTTTATCCTTGTGAGCACTACCCCATTCTCAGATGGGAATTTTAAATTAGTTAATATCCAGGATATTAAAGTTAGATAAAGGATGGGTAACATGTCAGTACTTGCTGAACAGAGTCTAAAAATCATTGTGCTGGTTTTGGCTGGGGTACAATTAATTTCATTCACAGTGGCTGGTGTGGGGCTGTGTTTTGGACTGGTGCTGAACACAGGGCTGATCATACAGAGATGTTCTTGTTATTGCTGAGCAGGGCTTACACAGAGCCAAGGCCTTTTCTGCTTTTTGCACTGCCACGCTGGTGAGGAAGTTGAGGGTGCTTGGGACATTAGGAGGAGGAACAGCTGGGACAGGTGACCCAAACTGACCAAAAGAATATTCTGTATCATATATTATGCTCAGTATATAAAGTGTGGGGAAGAAGCAGGGAAGGGAGAACTGTTGGAGTGATGGTGTTTGTCATCCCAAATCACTGTTATGCCTGATGGGACCCAAGTCACCTGGAGATGGCTGAACACCTGCCTGCCCATGGGAAGCAGTGAATTAACTCCTTGTTTTGCTTTGCTAGTGTGCATGGCTTTTGCTTTCCCTATTAAACTGGGTTTACCTCAACCTAGGAGTTCTCTAGCTTTTGCCCTTCTGATTCTCTCCCAGTTCTGCTGGTGGGGGAGTGAGTGAGCAGCAACTTGGGGCTTGGCTGCGCTGCAGTCTGGGGTTAAACCATGACAGTCAGGGTTTTATTTGGAGAAGATCAAGCTAGCCCTTAAGTATAAGGTAAAAATGTTTTCCATTGTTAAACATGACCAAGGTATCTGGGTACAGAAATGCCAAAGTGTTTTTTTTTTAAGAGAAACAGAAATTCTTTATTTTTGTGATAGCGATAGAATCACAGATAACGCCATATTAATGAAGTAGTTGGTCCGTATTTATGGGAATTGTAGCTAAATCCAAAAAACATAATGCTGAAATATTTAGGATATAATTTTATGTGAGATGTCTGTACTTCTATTCAGTAAATCTATATGCATTCTTGTAACAGCAAAGACTAAGAAGTACTGATGTATCTTGTTCCTATTTTCAGCAGTTCTTATGCTTCTTCCTCATCTGGCATTAACCATCTAATCAGAGATGTCATTAGGAAGTGCAGTGACCTTATCTTAGTTCATGAAAAGAGGTATCCTTATGTTCCTTAAATTACATCCCCTTCCCCCTCCAAAAAAACTCCACAAACCCTGCTGTTGCCCTAAGCTTCACAGTTCTCTTTGTTGTCATTTCTGTAAGATTTTTCTCACAGGCCTTTTCTGTAAACATAGCCATGTTTTGCTAACCGTGCCAGTTGTTTGCATTCCATTTCTCCTAGGCAGAGACGTTTGATGGACCTTTCCTTTGACCAGTGTGATTGAGGGGTGTTGATTTCCCCCTCCAATCCACGGTGATTTCTAAGAACATATATAAATAAAGTGGGGGCCAGAGCCCCAGGCTTTTGCCCTCTTTCTCTCGACCCGTGTCTACGTTGTTTTCCCTCGTGTCCGAGTGCGTTACGCTGCCCCCTCAAAAACACAGAAAACAGATAAAAACACCCCCCAAACCCAAACCCTGATAAGTTTAACAAAACTACCATGGTACACAAGGATAAGCCTAGTTTGTCTGATGCTGAATAGCCCACCACTTTTCCATGTGGCTTTACTGATTGCAGGGTGCCTTTTACAGCACAATCTGATGTCTCAGCTGGCAGTCTTTGTAAGTTAAGCACAAACTAGTTACTAGCTGATGAGCACAGAGATGATTGGTGGTGCCAGAAAGGAAGAGTGAAACACTAAGTAAAACTGAACAAACACTGACTAAAAGGTAAGGGAATGAGTTCAAAGAAAACTAGGTAGGGTACCTAACATAAAACTGCCTGAAGCCTGATAGATGCTGAAGTTTGCCCTTAACTTGGAAACATTACCACTGTCTACTGGTTACAGTATGAAGTATATATAAAAAAGTCTTTTCAGCCATAAAATTTAAGATGAAGAAGTAAAATAGTACTATAATGATGTATGGTTTTGTCCTCCTTACTAAAAATAAAGGGGAATTACACCTTAAAATAACCTAACATTAAAAAGTCCAAATCTCTGAACCACTGATAAACTCCATTAGAAGTACTCTAAAGTTACAAATTCACACCACACCCTACAAGCCCCCAAGTATTTTAAAGGAAGTGTCAGTGCCACAGACAAGACTGGAAAACATTTTTTGAGGATAGCTTTATCCCATTTTGCCTTACAGTTTTCTTGTCTCAGCCTACTCATTACTCCTTTCCTTAGCACTGCGGGGGAGTTATTCCAGGAATAACAGGAATATAGGAAAAATTACATTTCTTATTTGATTTTATTACTATATTTCGCATCCAATAAATAAAATGACTGTACTTTGCTGCACCAAAAGTTCCATTAATTCTCAAGAAGAATGCTCTTATGCCTCGCCTCCCAAAATGAAATGTGTGTTTTTACATATTGTTTGGCTAGTTGATTAACTTGTCTCCAGTTTAGTACAAGTATCAGGCATAGTTAGACTACACACATCTTCACTGTATCTATTGGTTGATAGTTCAATATATTCCTTCATGTACTGCATTCTCTGCAGGAGTTAGTGATCAAGTGCTTATTCACATACTGTCAGTTACAGCAAAACAGTTCATTTAATGAAATGCTTTACTGTTATTTCAGACTCCTGTCCTTCACTGCACGTTTTCCTTGTGTATACCCCGTTATGATTTATATTTCTTTTTTTCATTTATCAATACTACAAAGACAGCCTCCTCTTCCAGGTATGTCCCTGGAAACTGGACATAATGTTGTTCTTTGGAAACACATAACATTAAGGCCCTGTGTGAAGTTTCAGAGATTATGAATCCTCCTACTTTATCTCTTAACAGAGGTGTGAAGTATTTATGTTAGATGCCATCTGCTTCTTTGCTCCAATATCTCCAGAATTCTGGGATTCAGAGCAATACTAGGTAAACTCTATGATTTTAGGTTGTATTAAATCATATTATATCATTTATGAAGCTTTAGAACAGTCACGGATGAATGACATAGATAACTGCTATAACTGAAAATATAAAGATAGCAAGCTAAGCTTACACTGAAATTTCATTCAGTTTATAGCAACATCAAACAGCATCAGAACATTTATCAAGATAGAATTTATATCCTAAATACATGAAGTGTCTGCTAAGACAAAAGAAAGTAGACAGAGTTGGCCTGATAAGTCAGAAAACTAAGAGTCAGAAAAATAGCAGACCAGATTTTACCATCAAAACCCAGTAACCAAGAAGTGTGACCTTACAGTAAGGATATGCTCTTAACTAATTTAAAATGTATTAAGTTCAGCAAACCAGTTTACTGATCCAAATTAAATTGGTAATTTATCTAAAAAAAAAAAAAAAA
>VWZT01007252.1:1275991-1324449 GCA_013397055.1 Pachycephala philippinensis
AAAAAAAAGGCAAGAAATGACTGAGAGTTGTTTTGAGGAAGATCATCTGACAGAAGCCAGATCTGAATTTCCAGGACAGCACAGTGGCAAATTTCTGCCAGCTCTTACAGCATGATTGCAGGTAACAAGCAGAAAGCCACTTGTGATCTGCACATGGCACATATTAATACTGGAGGGTCATAGAGAAAGCAAGCCCAGCAACTGAAATAGTAACAAAAAGAAGTTTATGCTGAGCTTGAAGAACTTTGAAATGCTTTGGATTCGGAATACACAGCCCACTCTCTTACAGAGAATGCTTGAGAGGGATCCTTAGAGAATAAAAAGGTAGCAGCTGGCAGAATGGTTACTTGAGATGAGGGAATTCTGTCCATTGACAGACAAAAAAAAAGAAAACAACAAAAAAAACCCAGTAATGTTATGCAAATAAATACAAGACTCTAGATCACTGTCATTATCTTGTGGGAAGTATCCTAGTTGCCTACGGGGGCACATCCAAGGCATAAGATGAACTGAATTAGAAAACAAAAGAGGAAGATAATTTTGTTAATGACAGAAATCAATGTAAAGAGACTCAAGTATTTCCCTTCCAGTTCAGAGATGATAGCCTGCAAAAGAAATCTAAGGATTCAGAAAACCCTGACCAAAAAATGTTCCAAAAGGATAGGAAAAAAAAATATAAAGCAGGTGAATATTCCAGTGGTTTACTAGATTGTCTCTAAAGATGTGGTTTTTTTAAATTATTATTCAGGCAGGAAGGAATTTATTTAAGTAGTTTTTAGATATAATATATTAAATCTTACTAGTTTCAAGCTAAGAACTAAGCTCTAAACTTCTGAACTAGCGGTCCTTAAATGATTCATTGATACCTACAAAAGTACAAGTTATTGAAATGTATATTTTATTTCCTGACTTGCCCATTATTTAAAAATTACTTATATTAATCCAGAGGACAGGACTGCTTTCATCTTTCTTCAAGCCTATGACACATGTGGGAACTGTTTCCATTCTGGATGATTGGGAGGATGCAGTATTGTCTATGAGCCATAATAAAACCGGAAAATTTACTTTTTGTGTGTATGTGTGTGCAATAAAGGCTGGTATCCTCAGTATGAATATTTATAAAGTACTGCTGTACTCCATATTTAAATTGTATTATAAGAAAAGTTAGAAAAATGGTGAAGAAAGATAGAAACCAAGCCCAGAAAAATTGGAGTTTGCAGTGTGTATTAAAAATCTGAGTTCAAAGGTTCTACACACTGGTGCATTTTCAATAGTAGCTTGCACAGAACTTTGAGCACTTTTATTGTACTAACTTGGCTTGTCCTTTTGAACCATCCCATCAGCACCATTATTCCCAGTATATTTAATGATAACAAATATTCCTCACATTGCTTGTAAATAAACAATACCATTCCTGAGACTGGAAACTCTATTATTACCTCTGTGGTTTTGTCATTCACTCCTTAACAGAAGCGCTGCCTCCCTTAAACAGCCCTCTAGAAACCACAGCTTGACTTAGTCTGATAAAAACTGTGAAACTTTTTGCAATTAGTTGCTTAAGCATTGTTTCTTATGAAACTATAGAGTAACTCTTCTGGCCCAAAATATTTTATACAGTGGTATTACTACTCCCTTTCCAGTACTAAACAAGTCGTACTTACCTGCTTGACTAAAATTTAAATATGAGGCAAGCAGGAACTGCAAAATACCCAACTAAAGCATAGGAGACAAGATAAATGCAAGTTACACGACCAGAAAGCATTGAGGTACACAAACAGAAGTTTCACAGCTTCTATATGTGTAAAGAGGGTAACTCTTCATCACTAAGTTTTACATGAATATGGAAAGTGCCAGAATAATCAAGCTGCCTGCTCAAGTACAAAGCACATGTAACTCATGCATGGTTGCTACACGCTATTTCCCATAGAAGCTGGTATTTACCCTGTAGCCTTAACTAAAAGAAGTAATTGGTTATAAAATAAATTCTCATTTTGATGGATGCAGAAGGACAGAACGACCTAAACCAGACTGGGTTTTTTGCCCAGCTTTTCAAAGACAGTTGGATAGCTAGAAACAATTTACAATTTTCTTCTTTTCTACCATGGCTGTTACAATCGCATTGAAGAGTACAGAAGCATAACCTTTATTCTTATGAAGTTAACTTAAAATGAAAGCATGAAAGAATGAATGGAGAGTCCACATGATTTTTGAAAAATGGGTTCTTGAAATGAATCTCTTATAACCCTGCAGTAAATATGGATATTGAGGTGATAATTCAGGGGTAGTTTTTAAGATCACAGCTGCTTAAAACTGTTAAAGGTTAGAAATCATTAAAAGCTTAACAGTGTGAGCTGTAGATAAGAGAGATAGGAAGCCAATTGTTCTTTCTGTAGCTAAAAACACAAAACCAAAGCAAAAAAAGAGGCAGTATGGATTTTCAAGTGCAGTTATTTTTGAGAAAAAATTATAGCACGCCCAACATTAAAAATGTTAGGTGTCATTTCAGAGGTACAGACAGAAACCACACCAGCACCTCTGACTGTGATCTAATAAACTGTAGTTTCTCTGAACATCCTTTCAACCACCTACCAAGGGCCTTGAAGGTAATTTAATGAAAATTCTGGATAATCATTTGTGTTGAATGATTAAAATGAAATGGAATAAAATTAAAACTGAGTTTTAATACCATCTATTCTGAAGTGTAAAATGTATCACTGAAAAGTTGGAGTAAAGCTAAACACAGGGAAGGATGAAATACTACTGGGCATTAAGTGTGAGAGAGGCTTTGGTTAATAAAGATTCAACTTTCCTTCAGTTCTCAAAGGGTAACAAGTCTGAAGAATAGCACTATTCAAACTGTGTAATAGAAGATCTCAAGGAATCATCAAGAGTGTTAAAATAGCATAAGTATTTTCAAATTTATTATGGATCAGGGAAAAAAGAAATAAAAAATTACGGAGTACCATAATATTTTTGCTCTATCTGCAAAATAGAGCAAACTTTCTTTTGGTATATAGCATATTAAACAGCTTGCTAGTGTTCCAGTGACCACTAGATGTCAACAAAGTCTAACAATATAACACTTCGGTTTCGATTTTAAATGAGGCGCAAAGAAATAGACTTGAAGCTGTCTTTGTTACACACATTTGTATTGATATATGCTTACGCAAATGTATACTGCTTGGCTCCATACAAAATCCAATCCAATCCAGTTCAAAATCCAATCAACTTAATGTAGTGGCAGAATGGTAATAATCTACACACACCAACACTTCCAAGTTCACACAGGCACATGTAGCTAATCACGTTGTAAATATAATTTTTGAGGTATCTTCTAAGCTGCCAGCAGGTGTCAAAATAAGATGATCTTCTTTGCCTGGATAGCAGTGAACCATACTCTGTGCTCACATTTGACTGGGAAAAGGCTCAGATAATTCTTTCTCTTCCTATTTTAAGGTCGGTGCAATTTTATGCAATAAAAGTCAATGAGAAGAGATTTGCCATGACCTATATAGTGTATGCAAATGGACACTTTCCATTTCCGTGCTTTCTTCCTTGGGCACCTTGCTTCTTTATGACACATTTGAGCGTCTCTGAGAGACAGAGCTGGAGCTTATTTTTACTTCTGTGCTAATCAGGGAAACTGGGAGGAAGAGAAATAGAATTTTCCCCATAAGAAGAAAAAGAAAAAAAAGCTGAGCACTCCTTCATTCTGACAGGAAAGGGGAGGATCAAACTTACACTATTGAGAACTAGAAAATTAATGACCCTTTTTCTCTTTGAAGTTCAGTGGCCTAAATATCAAGATGAACAAACTGATGACAGTTTCTCACTCACAATTGCACCAATTTAAGTCACACCAAACCCCTCCAGATCTACCTGATGTTAACAGATGCCACAAGTGTTTCTCAATTAAAATAAGGAGGACACAAAACCACCCAGTACGTGTACTATCTCCTTCTACTTTTTGATGACTTCTTTTTAAATCATGGACATTATGAACAAAATTATTCCATCCTATAACAGATAGAGTTCCAGATAGGAAAATCTGCCCGTCTTTAATTCAAAGTATTTCTAGAGACACTTTTAAACATGCAGTTACTAAATAAAAAACCTAGAAGAATTTTGTAATACTTCTAAAACTGGCATTATGATTCTAATAGTCAACCAAGTATTCATACCACAGCTGTTTTCAAAGAAAAGCTGAGTAGAAATTCTGGGATCCAAACTGTCTAAATGCTATCAATTCTGTTCAAAAATTTTATGTTATATTATGTTTTCTTTTAATTGTGAAAATATTAACATATCCACGCTTTGCATTTACTACCAAAGAGCTCAGTCCTCAGTTTTCAAAGACAGCTAGGAATGATAGGCTGTGTAAACAAAAGGGCATATGCAACTTTCAAACAATGAATGAAAATGTGCATCTAGATTTCTTTCCTTCTGGACCTTGGAATAGTCAGATATGGTATCTTATCAGATGAACTCCAGATAAGTACACTTCAGAGGAAACTCCTCTCTTGCTTTCCTGAGTTGTTTCAGCAACTATTTGGATTATTAACGTTTCTTTGGAACAGCAACACATGCAAGTATAGAAGAATTCTCACAACTCTAGGGCAAATATCAGGAAAAAACATCCCATAACCTATTACAGAAAAAACAAAACAAATTGCTTCAAATCTACTGAGCAATCAGTTTGTTTTCTTCTTTCCTAATAATGATTGGTGAAGTTTAGAACCAGATACGCCTTGCTCATCTATTGTGGATTTTAAACCTCCTAATTTGCTCCATAGAGCCGAACAGTATTCAGTTATGTGTCCAAAGTTATTTTTGCTATGATTATCATAACATAAAAGACAGCTACATCGACTCTCTTCTATACTGGTCTGAGTTTGCACTAAGGGGCCTTTGCTCTTCGGTCCATTTCATCTGTGGTAAATTAAAAACAAACAACACTCTTTCTGGTCCCCTCTGAAGACAGAATGATTTGCACTGGCATACTACTGATATGCATTCAGAGGACACTTCCATGTACAATTGTTTCAAAGTAATGCAAAGTGTCAGATTTTGAAAGCTTGGACTAAAATGTGTAAGACAAAAACCCCTACAATTGGAAAGGTCCTCCGTTACGAACACAATTAATTTAGTAACAGGGTGCCCTTTAAGCAGCTCAAACCACTTTGTGGGGCTTTGGGTTTTCTCCAGTTAAAACTGAAGATGTAGCTTCATGGAAGTTGTACCCCAAGAATACCAGTACCAAAAGTTATTAAAAAGGAAAAAAAAAAATAAAAGATACACTAGCATGAAGTAAAATATCTCCAAGATAAAGGAATTTGGAATTTCTCACTGTAATACATTTGCTTTAGCAACTTTGAGGGTGAAGGTTTCAACAAACACTATCTTAAGTAGCTTCTCAGAATACACATTGATTCTAGAAGAAATAACACTGATAATTATAGCACAAGAAACTTCCTTCCCTGAAAGGAAATTGGAAAATGTGACAGAGAGGAGGAAAAACCAAAAATAAACCCAAGAAAAACAAACAAACATCCCCAAAAGCCTCTTAAAAGAGAACAGTAGGAAGAATGAACCTATTTAAGCATCTCAAAGATAATGACAGGGACTGGAAGAAGAGAAAAGGAAGCAGTTATGAAAAGCACTGGTTATTGCAGCAGCTGGTATTTTCCAAAGATGACAGAACATTTATCCCTTTCATGACAATCCTGTGAATATAGACGGTTACCATCAGCATCTTCTACTTGCTGGTATTTGTACTCCTACTCCAGAAGACTTGTTCCTGCCAAATGGAAGGGCAAGTCTGTCAATAATGTAGATTCTGCTTCAGAGATAGCTTTAACACTCAGAAAAGAGGGCCCTCTGATTGGCTTGAAATTCAGTTGTTCTTTCTTAGCTCTTCCATTGGAATACAGTTGGTCACAGCTCTGTAAAGCTGTGAAAGTAAGATCCACTGATATACAAACATACATATTTGTAAATATATATGTATTCTGTATATGTATATATGTATACTTGTACATATATTTTTCCAGTAACACATCTCCTTAGTAGAAAGACCTTACATAGCGTTGACAAACTTACATGCCAAGGCATAATTTCCATCTTCAAACAGTCACAGATAAAATCACTGTTATGTTATATATGTTTATACACAAGGAGAAAAGCAGAGTGGATTAAAAACTCCCTGCTACATCCATAAGAAAGGATGAGCTCTGTAAATTCTGTCTGCTGTTCAATTGCCTCTCTCTAAATCACTAGACTGTATGTGATTTTGCACTTGCTGTATATAATTTCTGAATGACCAAGGCTGGCAGATCAGGTTTCATTTTTATATGTGCTAACTATTTTATGCATGCATGTGTGCAGATCAGTCAAACCATAAAGTAATTGGGACAAAGATGCTATTATTTTAATTATATTGTAAAAGGCTAATTTTATAGTCATGTAAAACTGCTGGATTTCTCGAACAGCCATACAGCATTGCATAATCCCTAGCAATTAGTTTCATCAGGCAATAAATCTTTCATCAGCAAAATGGTACACGGTAAATTATACCAGGAATGCAGTGTTGGAGAACAATGGGATAACATATACAGTGTGAATAAAAAAGAAACACGTGTATTTCTGGTACAAATCCAAAGCAAGCTCATAAAAATCAAGGCATTTACTCCAGTCTGTCTGAGAACTATCCCATGTAAAATAGATTACAGTGGATCATATAGTGAATCTTTTAACCTGCACAGTGTCTGTAAACATCCTGTATTTTTATTGCTATGAATTGTAACAGAAAATATGACTACGAATACTTGAGTTTTTCCCTCACTTTTGTTCATGGTCCCAGTGCATGTGAACCACAAAGTACTGCAGCCAGATTGCCAGAAGGTACTCAAAAAAACCCCTCCCTCTTTCCTCTCCCCATTGCTTCTCACTATCAACAAATAGGTCTCAAACAGATCCAGAAAACCTCCCAAGAAGAAAACTTTTGATATCTTAGTGCACATCACATGGAAAGGCAATGCAGTCGTATCAGCAGAAAAACACCTGTCTGTCAAAAGAAGCCATTTACACTGGCATAAGGTCTGATAAAACTTCCATAACAACAAATTAGAATTCTTACAGCTTAGGTAAAACTCCTCTTTTCAATTCCTGTTCTTCTCAAACTGTCAGTTTTTTGGCTGAGATATTTTCTTGTAAGACTGTCTGAAAATTATCTTATAAAGTTATGCAACTGATTTACTTTAATAGGTCTCTTGATGAAAAAATTACATGGACAAGGGAACTCCACACCTAGCAAAAGAAAAAAGCTACCCATATTCCAGAGTTATGCTGCACAACTTTGGGTTCAGAGCCATCAGGATAAAATCATACAATCAGGTTTCATTTGCTTTTCCTGTGTTAAAAATCTTAGAAACTTGGGTTGCATAGTCATCACACCTGATTCTTTGTACTCGTAGTTTTTAAAGAATAAGACCAGCTTGTGCTCCCTGCTAGTCCCTACACTTCTCTTTCTAAAAGCTGCAGAAAAAAATAGGTTTAAGATGAAAGAAAGACTAGTTGTCAAGAGGCTAAGGTTGTCTCAGTGTCTCTTACTCATTATTTATCTGTCACTGAGAGGATAAAGAAGAAGTACAGCAATGAAACTGCCCAATCTGAGTCACCTGTTTTTATGTTTATAAAGAACAGTATGAGGAAGTGCAAGCAGAATGTTCTGTATGTTCTGCTACATAGCACTGGATATATTTAAGGAGGCTGCTATCATCGTGGGACAGAAAATGATTCAATAATTCAAAACTACAACAGGAGATACTATGGCTTATTTTTCAAATTTCTTCTAAAGGCACAAACCAATCACTATCTGAAATGGGCTGGAAGAAACTTTATTTAAAGTAATTATCTTTCCTTATGAGCTCTTACTTTTTTTCCTGTGAAGGAGCTCCATCACTATGGATAGAGAAGGCCAGCCTAAATTGCTGCTCATATCACCTGTGGCTTACGTGACCTCATTATGCATATATTCAGCATGGATTTTTTTTCTGAAACCAACAAAATACTGTGGGTTTTTCCTGCTTGGATTTTGTATGATAAATTTAGGATTGGCCATCTTAGAAGTGTGACAACTGTGAAATTGACATCAAAGTATTCAAGAAAATGAAATGCAAACAATTTGAAAGGCATAGGATTTTCGGCTACCTTTTAAGAACTCTGTTTTGTTTGCTTTTGACATCTTTACTTACCATCACATGTTTAAAGACCAATGAAAGATTGGTCTTTAAACTTCTAAGAAAGATTCTTCGTAAAGTCAGTGTCTGTGCTGTGTCAATTACAGAAAAGACCTGCAATGCAGAAAAATATGGGGAAAATACTGGCAACTGAAATTTTTGAGTGTCAATCAAAAGTTAAGTAAATATACCCCTATGCCATTAAACATTAATAACCACAAAACTAAGTTACAGGAAGATTATTAATCAAGTTATATCAAAATCATGATGAATACAAATATGCATAGTTTAGCTTACCTCAGGGGAACGAGATTGGTTTGTTCTTCTTGAGAATCTGCCTCCAAGTATAGGAATGTAATGATGTCAGAAAATGGTCGTGCATATAAGCCTAAACCTTGCCTGACTCCTTAGTTAGTTCCTTTGATGCAAATTATATTATGAATTTATGGAATCCCTTGTTATTTGTGGGTGATTCCTGTCTGTCCTAGATCATCCACATGACAGACTATTCTCAAGGAAGAAGCAGAATATTTTTAACTTTAGAATTTCCTACTTTTTGTTACAAAAATCACTATACCACAATAAGAAGCAAATTAAAAAAAAAAGCCCAGACATTTAGATATCAACAGTTCGACTTACAAAGGGATCGCTAAGCAAATCAAAATCTAGAAAGCAAGATACAGTGAGAAATTGGGAATATTTGTCTGAATAATTGGTGATGCTTATAATGTTTTATTGCAGAAGCTCTTGCTGGCTAAGTGGAAAGCTGGTTTGACTGAATGTTTTCCTGTAGATTGCCTTGTGCTATCCTGACATACAGGAATGTCAAGAAAGAATGGTAAAAGAATGGTAAAAAGAAAAATGTCAAGAAAGAATGGTAAAAAGAAAAAAGTTAGTTCAAAAATAAAGTCCTGTACTTTTAAATTATTTAAATGTTTGTTCTACCCCTGTGGCAAGAGTAGCTGTCCCAACGTGGCTGATCCCTGGTGGCCCCAGCTGTGGCAGCTACACAATTACCACTCTTCCTCCCCCTTCCTGCCCCCCACAGTGGAGGGATAAGAAGTGCAAATCCCCTTGGTCAGCAGACTGGACCTCCTGCCAGTGAGAGGCCTCAGCCCAGAGAAGTTTCTGGACCCTGACCGTGTACGATAACGAGCCCCAAACCGACCAGGTTATAAATGGGGCCTCTGACACAAACCATGTGCAGTTTTCCTTGGAACAGTAGTTCTGCGATGGGAAACCTCCCCTTGGGACTGGGATGCACTCAAGAAGACTTCCAGGGACTGAGTGCCTTCATCCCATTGCCAGGTGAGTGACTGTTTTCTAATGGGCATCTGTGAGTGATCCTTCAGCCTTTCTGGTGAAGTGAACTCCCCTGCTGGGTACCCCTGAGGGAGAGGCCTCCCGTGCATGAATGAGTGCAGGTGCACTTTGGGTCATCGCTCTTGTCCTTGCAGGAACAATATCCCCGTCTGGTAACACTGAACCTGTGACTGTTACGGAATATCATCATACTTAACCATCCATTTGTTAGTTTTAGCCATTGGTTTTTGGTTGCAAATTAAAGGTTTTTTGAGTGTTTTATCTTTGTGAAGTTCTTTTTGCGGACATCCATGATAATACCCCTTATATAATGGAAGAAATTTCTTTTAAGGAATCCTACAGTTGAGTGTTACATACCTGGAAATAATGCTTTGAACTTCTTTAGAATCTATAAGCCAAACTACCATAACAAATTAAACAATGACTACATGGAAGAGACAAGATTAATTATTTGTCCCTTGTCTCATAAGGTCACGAAGTTATCATAGGGATAGAGTGCGTCTCCTATGAGGAAAAGCTGAGAGGACTGGGGTAGTTCAGCCTGAAGAAGAGACGACAGCCTTCCAGTACCTGAAGGGGGCCTACGAGAGAGCTGGGGAGGATCTTTTTACAAGCATGTAGTGATAGGACAAGGGGGAAAGGCTTCCAACTAAAAGAGAGTAGTTGAGCTCACGACTGGGGATTCAGTAGTTTGTCACGGCCAAAATAAGGTGCATTTCCATAGTCAGTTCTTTCCTTATATAATCAGCTAAGTTCTGAATTATCTGTGTGGAAGAGATCACTGCTTTAAAGCTCCAGAAACATTGCTGCTGGAGTAGGAGATCATAGCAGTTCTGTTTATTAGTACTCTGAGTCAGGAACTTCCGAAGTATACTTACATCTTAAGTACAAATTGAACAGCTACCTCAGGCTACAAGAAATTCAAAATGATGCTTAGAGGCAATGTCAAAAACACCTTGGAGAGACTAATTCCTAGAATGACTGGGAAGTGAAAAGCATAACTTGGAAATGCAAGAGAAGAAAATTCTGCCAGATGTGACTATCCAGCAAAGAGGAGCATGCTCTTTGGGTTTTTTATGCATGTTTCACAGTGCAAATACCCAAAGCTCTTGGCCTTGGACTAAGAGGTGGTTGCAGTGACTTTGGGTGGAGAATAACCTTCCAGCCCAAGCTGCTCCAGAAGAACTTGGAACTGACCTTTTCATCATAAAAGTTTTACTGATATAATACCTAATGAATGGCACATTTATCTTTCTTATAAGACTATAATTCAAATCATACAGATCAGATTATTACCTATTAGGAGCTATTAACCATTTGCCAATGCCTAGTGTTGCATTTATTAGTTACAAATACAAGCAACAGAAATTCACAGAGGAGCAGCAAATTTCTGAATTGATCATTGTTAGTAGTTTAGTTCAGGTTTTGACACATTCAGGCAATACTGGAAGAAGAGTAAGAAATCTGTGTCTGGGTGAACCTGCAAGCCAGATGAAGTTAATCTTCTGCTAAGATCCTGGAAGGTAATGGAAGAATAATAACCTCAGAATATCTAAACTTGACAGATTTTGCCACTAATTTAAAGGCAAAACTCTGACTTTCTAGAGGAACCTACACTTTTTCTACTGATGTCTGATGGACTGATACTCTAATGGAAACACAGCAAAGCAGGTTTTGGATATTGGCACAGGATCTAAAAGTCCAAGGATTTCCCACTTAGTCATGGGACATGTTAGATGGGGGGAGTTGGGTCCAGTAAAAATACAGAACTTCTCAAGACAGAAAATGTTATATTAATGTATCCCTTTAAGAGGATAGGGAAGGAATATGAAACATGGAATTGAACAGAACACCCTACTTCATGCCTTTGCAGCCTACCACACCACTCTTGGAAAGAAGGAGGTTATCGAGGTTTGGGAGGGTAACTAGTCATCTGTATCTTTTGTAATGGACCAGCAGTCCTAATAAACACACCAGACAGGCTGTTTTAAAGGGACATATGTTAGATGCTGCATCTCATCAGCATATGGGACTGCTCAGTCAGAAGGGGCAGCTGACAAACGTAATACTGAGGTCAGAGACTTTAGTGACATAAATAGAACGGACCTGCTACTAAAGGTGTCATACCCATGTAACATTGGGAAACACTGCCCATTCTCAGATATTTCCTTTTTTGTTTGGTATTTTTGTTGTTGTCCTAAAGATGCCAGTGAGAAGTAGACGATGCCATTAATGCAAACTTACCTTTTTAAAAAGGTCATCTTTCCAAAATTAAAATATGGACCTTATTACTGAACTTCCTCAGTGTTCTGCATTTCCGTTTCCTGTGGAATTTAGGTTCAGGTTTTTTTTTTCTGTTGTATTCCACAATTCTTGGAAGAAGTACTGATAGGTTTTTGCTACCTATATTTCCTTCCATCTGAAAGGAACGTATTGACATAAAGAATCTGGAAGAGAAGAAAACCCTACTCCCTCTCAAAAAAAGAGTCTCATATGCTCAATTCTTTATCTGTTGAAATTGTCTTCAGCTGATTGGCACCAGTGGTCCATCTTTCAGAGTGAATATAATTTATTCTTTCATATTTTTGAATCCAAACCCAGACTACTTAAAGACACAGAGCAAATTTATTTCTCAGAGAGAGCAAAAGAAAATTTCCAAAAGGTACTCATTGGTCTAACACCTCTTTTCCATAGAGAGAGTTAGCTTTTAGAAGCTAACCTGACTGTAGAATTCAAATCAAATTAACAATCTTGGTTAAGAGAGCTAATTATGAACATCAGCCACACTCATATGCACCTTTCCTCATATTCTATCCAATTTCTAAGAACCTATGATTGCAGACAATTAAACAATTTTATTAAAAATGTTCAATATTATAAATAAAATGAGTAAGTGGGAACACATTCCATGTAGTCCCTGCTGCACATATGAACTAAAAAAATAAACAACTACATAATATACTCTGAACAGGAGATACAGTGGATAATAATTTTTTTGAAGACCTCCAGAATATAAATGTCTGAGATTTGGAAGGTAAAAAATGAAATATCACAAGATCATGCAGACACAAATATTTACAAATCCTAGCTTTTTATTAGAGTAACATCTGTAATGAGTGCTCTGGACTATAAAGAAACAGAAAAAGAAATGCTACTTTGTATTTTACCTTAAAATCTTCAGTATTGCTTAACATTCTCAAAAGAGTTTGGATCTTTAATTGAAGAAATTTTCCAACAGCTAAAACTCAAAACATTTTACCCCAGCTTGAAGTTTTTGTCACAGAACTACCACAAACTCCTTTGCAAAGTTTGTGAAATGCTGGCTTTCACTTTTATTACTAATATAGACTTTCCACTTTAAACCAGAAATCAAACTGAGTTCTGCAGCCTTGCCCAGTCAGCGACTCAGTAACGCTCTGAATTATGCTGCACTCTCTTTTTCCTTCTTCCTTTCTCCTATGCACCTATTTAATGGTGTATCCAGCCTCTAGGAGACTTGTTTCCACACAGATTTTATCTCCATCACTGCAGTCGGGAGGAAGGTAATTATTCACCAAATGAATATTTTATTATTGTCTAGACAAATAAGCACAATTCTAAGACAGATAAATGTGTAAATTGGTATTTAAGTAGTATTGCAATGTTTATACCTCAGTCAAAAATTGCCACTCAACATCTTTTATTGCTCTAAGTAACAATAAGCAAAAAAAAGTAAGTTTTGAACTCTTAGCTTCTCTTTTGATGTGTATACATACCTCAAGGAAGTGCATGTCTTCTCAAATGGATTAAAAGAACCCTGAACAACAAAACTTACGGTCCTCTCAGTTGAAGTGTAACCAATAAACTTGCAAATATGCTACATTTTAAAAATATCTTCTGATACTAATTTCATTCTATATCTTCTTTCTATACCCATGATATTGAGAGTTAAGCTCAAAATCTCTAATTGCATCTCAGAGAAAGAGGAGGGCTGCTGATGGTGCACAAGGCATTTAATACCAAGAATTCTGTCTTCAAAGATTTCACCTGATAATGCGTCATAACTACACTGGGATTGTACAACCCTTGCCACCAAATTTCTGACAGGTGCTTTGCTTGTTAAAACCCATGAACAAATAAGACAATTATTATGCCCTAGTTAACAGTCAAATTTCAGTGTAGATATTGTTTTTACTTTGTAGCGTTTCTCTTTGTCCTGTGAAATGTTTTAAAGTTCTCATCTGCTTGCCTTTGTAAATTTTATGTCTCTTTATAGATTACCAGAATTGAAATACAAGGTAATCAGATATGGTAATAGATGTCAAAATGAAATATTTAGTTTATATATAATGATCTCTCAGCATATATGATAGGTAGATGCAATAATAAAATGGGAGAATATGAGAATTATCAGTAGCAATTTATATTCTTCAGGCAGCCAGATGTACATCTAGTTATCAGCAAGGAATAATTCTATGATTACATTCAGAGTTTGAAAATGCCTTGTTAATTTTTTAATAGGGTCTCCAAAGCTGACTGAGCACTATTATTCCATTGATTTATCTTTTTTTTTCAAGTGTTAGGAAAATATTTATTTTTCAGTTGTACTAGATTTGGCTGGGATAGACTTAAATTTCTCCATAGCAGTGAATATGGGACTATGTTTTGGATTTGTGATCTAAAAAGTATTTATAACACACTGATGTTTTAGCCGTTGCTGAGCACTACTTACAAACTGTAATCTTCTGCTTCTCACACCATCCACCAGCAAGGAGACTGGAGGCACACAAGAAATTGGGAACTTCTTGTGCACTGGAACAGCTGATCCTAACTGACCAGAAGGTTATTCCATACCATAGGATGGTGTCCTGGTTTCATCTGGGATAGAGTTAATTTTCCTCTTAGTAGCTGGTACAGTGCTTTGGTTCAGATTCAGAATAATGTTGATAACGCACTGTTGTTTTGGTTGCTTTGATGCTTGATGTTTAAGTAGTGCTTACTGTGAATCAAGGACTTTTTAGTTTCTCACGTGCACAAGAAGCTGTGAAGGACAGAGATGTGATGAGGGAGTCCTCCCTTCCTGGAGCTGGCAGTATACCTGCCTGCTGAAGGAAAGTAGTGAATTAATGCCTTATTTTGCTTTGCTTGCATATGTGCCTTTTGCTTTCCCTATTGAACTGTCTTTATTTCAATCCATGAGTTTTCTCTCTCAATTTACCCTTGCAATTCTTTCCCCCATCCTATGGGGCTGGAGTGAGTTGCTGTGTTAAACCGCTTAGTGGCCAGATGGGGTTAAACCATGACATCAAGTTGTTTATAATTTTTTGGACATTCGGACAACTGGAAGCTATATGCTCCTGTGCATTTTGCTTCACCTATGTTTTTTCTCTGGAATCAGAAGCATCAAATAGAAATATAAATTTGAATAAGGACATCATCTATTCGTTCATATTTATTTAACAATTTTGGTTTACAGTTGATTTTACTCTGATTATCTGGGTGTGCTGCACTTCGCCCTAGAGTACTTAATGAAAATGCATGTCAGATATCAGAATATAACCAAATATGTCCCAATGGTATCATATAGCACACATAGTCCAGGAAATACAGAATGCTGAGACAGCAAAAGCATGAAAGAAAGTTCGCTAAAGGATCTGCTACCCCGCAAAACATCCTGAGAAGACAACATCAGCCTCTTGGAGCAATTTTATAAACGCTGACACAACAGTTGAAATTGTGTGTTATCCTAATCTCTTTTTTCTTAAGACAAATGTCATGACATAAGTATCTTTTATTTGACTTTAACAAAAACATTCTTGATAAGAATAAGGCTATCTGCTCCTCATTTTTGCTGTACTCAATTCATGTCACATTCGAAGATTTATGATCCTCATAAAAACCATTACCATCTTTTGTCTTTTCAACTCCTTGACCTGCACTGCTTCTGTCACCTCTAATGCCAACACAAAATGGTTCATGCAGAATTGGCATGATGAACCTTGATACTCAACATCTTTTTAAAGAAGGGATTGCTCATGAAAACTCCGGAAATACAGTAATAGCAGCACCCAAACTGGGGCCCAAGCTGGATGGCAGCAGGCACTTAGGCAATCCAAAGAGAATATGCACCTGGACAGAACACTTCCTTTGATTCGTGAATGGCAACACACTGTCCTTGCTAGGAAAACAGAAACATGGCAAACGCAAGGCAAGAAGTATTTGAATAAAGAGGTCCAACATAGAGATTCTGTTGTATTACTACTTAAGCTGGCCATTTATACAAAAACATGTCCATGTTATTAGTACTAATGAACTGTTAAAACCAAAGAAATAAATTGTTGGGTTATTCCCTAACCACTGTTATTCAAGAGATAGCTTGAGGCTTACTCTGTTGTTGAATTCTGTTTAATTGTTTTGCCAGTTGACCTTTGCTGAAGAGACTTTAAGATGATCTCTATTACATAATTTTTATTACAGTCATACTTACATAAGTGACTGAAGGTTTGAGAGTGCCATAAAATACTCTTAGGGAAGACAAAGAATAGCTAAGAGTACAGCCTGGATAGACCTAGCAAAGAAAAAGTAGTAAAAGGCATTTAGAAATTTAGCATCAATCAAAAAGCTTGTGAACAGAAATCAACTTTTTTGAGATATATGAGAAAATTTGGACAGATATGGTTAGTTGTACAAATGATAAAAATACACTTTTGCTGTGGAAATATTTTAGTACCTATTGCACATCAGCAGTATCAAAGTTAGATCAGCTCTGAATAAAACATACACCTCGAACAAGTTTTCTCCCAATAGGCATTTAAAATTGTTTGAAGTGGAAGCATTTAAAGAACCATCTGATATTCCCACACAAGTTCTAAAGTAGTATAGGTATTCAAATGATTTTTCGCATAAAAGTTCAAGGAAAAGATAATTTGAAGGATAAAAGCCCAGAAAAATGATTTTTAGATTTGTAGTAATTGTGATATACAAACACAATCAGAAGACAAGTGAACTAGCAACATGCATGTTTGCACTCTAAGTATAACATATATAAAAAGGCCCAAACATAATTTGCTTAAAAATTAAGGTGCAAGGGGAAGACTATTTGAGAAATCATTCTATTACAGCACAGGGATTTTTAAACTCAAAACATAAAAATCTCCTCCTCTCATAACACCACATAAAATCTGGCTGAAGAAATTAATTTCCTGTTTAGATGACAACAAATACTTCACGAACACCCCAACATTTATTTGCACAGCCTCTGCCATAGCCTTGAGATTTACAAACCTCATGAATTTCAACAAGGTCAAGTTCAAGATCCTGGACCTGGGCGAGGGTAATTGCAGACATGAGTACAAATTGAGAGAACTCACTGAAAGGAGGCCTGAGTAGAAGGATTTTTGGGTTCTGGTGGACAAAAAGCTTGACATGAGCCAGCAATGTGCGCTCACAGCCCAGAAAGCCAAACGTGTCCTGGGCTGCAGCCAGAGCAGTGTGGCCAGCAGGGCCAGGGAGGGGATTCTGCCCCTCTGCTCTGCTCTGGTGAGACCCGACCTGCAGTGCTGCATCCAGCTCTGAGGTCCTGAGCACAAGAAGGACATCAACCTTTTGGAGCAAGTCCAGAGGAGGGACACCAAGATGATCAGAGGACAGGGGCACCTCTTCTGTGAGGAAAGGGTGAGAGAATTGGGATTGTTCAGGCTGAAGAAGAGATGACAGACTTAAAGTACCTGAAGGGGGCCTACAAAAGAGCTAGGGAGGAGCTCTCCACAAGCAAGGAGTGGGAGGACAAGGGGAAAGGCTTCAAACTGAAAGAGAGTAGGTGTAGATTAGATATTAGTAACAAATTCTTTACTGTGAGGGTGGTGAAGAAGAGGAACAGGTTGCCCAGAGAAGCTGTGGATGCCCCATCCCTGGAAGTGTTCAAGGCCAGATTGGATGGGGCTCTGAGCAACTTGGTCTAGTGAAAGAAAGGTATCCCTGCCCATGGCAGGTGGGTTGGAATTCGTTGATCTGTGAGGTCCCTTCCAACCCAAACCATTTTATAAGCCCAGCCTAGCTGAAGCTAGAACTGATGAAAATAGTCTAAGAATGAAAAAAAGAGGAGACATCTGCATCTGCAGAAATTCAAAGGGGTATTTTCTGACAATTTAATATTCTTGCAACATACAGTACATTTGATCTGAATAACCAAATTAGATTTTCTGCCTTCTCTGTTAGTTCCCATTTTGCCTACTTTAAACAGCACAAAAAATCCTTTATCATATGGATAGTTCTGCAATTATGTGGAATTTTATAGAGAGGCTAATACTTTTTTTAGCCCACTTCACTCAAACACTTTGTTATCCAAATTATATCACGGCAAGATAATTCTAAACTAAGATCTGACTCATCATTTGATCACGTGGTTTAAACTATACTGAACTTTTAAAACTAGCTATTGCTCAAGAAAACATTGATTGATACTTATGCTACTATTCCTTTAAAATATAATCATTACACATGAAAGCCAGCCTTTTTTATCTACAACATATGCAATTTATACTCCAAAAGGAAATTAGTCAAACCACTAAAAGGTACATAGGAAAAGCCATCTGCACAGATAAGGATTTTTTCATTTAAGTGATCACAAAAATGACAGCCCCTAAAGTGTCTTTGTACACATCAGGAATTATCGCAGACATGTTCCATCATGCTCTGCAATGCTGAACAATATACTTGTTTTTACATGAACCAGTAAGATCTATGGCTTGTGTTTAGTACTCATTTTAAAAGGTACTAAAGCAGAGCCAATCATTGTACATAAGATGAAGCGACAGCTTAGGAAGAAAATGTGATGAAATGGTAACAAAAGAGGGTTTTTACTAACCACAAGGTGATAAGAAAAATACTTCAACAATAAGTAAGTTATCAATTTGTCAAAACTAAATTATAAGAGCTGTTGAACTGGAACCTAATACATGGCTAATAGTAAATGTGGCAGGGAAAATAGTGTCTTCTATTAAACTGTTAGAGATATGTCAGAAATTTCATTGCTTATTCAAAATTATTGGATGAGTGCAGATAAACAAAATAAATTGCAGAATTTTCTAAGGTTTCCTTAGATTGTTTGCCTATCTCTGCTTCAGTTTGTTACACCTACTCAGCACAATCAGTAAACTTTTGACCAATGGGACTATTTCACCCAGCCTTGACAAAGCAATAAAGACCCCAAATGAGAATCAAATTCCCACAGGCTTTGTAGAGACAGACCTAATCTCTGCAGTGAGAAATGTAAGAAGGCGGCAGCTATCACACATTGTTTGTCCACAGACATTGGCCATAAGGACATGCTGACCTACAATGGCAGAGCCATTCTTGTCCTCTGTCTGATGGTAGATGTTACAAGTTTGAGGAACAGCTGCGACTCAATGAAGAGAAATGAGGGAAGAAACCCTAGAGGACATAGAGCACATACCCATAGGAAATGACACGTTATTAGTTGAACTGTTTTTAAACAATGTTCTGTCTGTTGGCATATGAATAAACTACAACTGACCTTGAGAAAAAATGCTTTGGGGAAGAAAGAATGCTTTTGGGGGAGCAGAAGACATGGCATCAAAGTGTAAAACACACCAGAGATTCATACATCCTGAAGCAACACAACGTATCAGATATAAAAAATATATTGTTTGCTGCTTCCAACAATGGAGGAGGAAGAACACATAACACATTAAGGGGGAAAAATCAGTGAAATTTCAGAAATCCTTTTATATTGTCATTTCATTTGCATTGGTCTCTCACTGTAATTATTCACTTTGACCTTCTGAAAAAAGAAGTTCAGTTTGAAAATGATGCCTTAGACAAAAAGGCAGTTTTAAAAAAGCAAGGGGAAAATCACATGCACACTAGGTAAAAAAAAAATTCTGAGTAGAGGAAAACTATTAATTTACACAGGAAAATATTACACAGTAATCTACTTGAAAAACTGCTTTTAAATCAAGCTGACAATGGAAAATTTACCATCCTCAGTACTATAACTATGAAACAGAGATCACTAACAATGCTGAAGTGAAATACAAGGCCTTTTAAATTAATAAAAATATACTGTCTGAAATTTTTAAACATTTTCTTCCAAATTATTCTTAGTTAAGCAAGAGAAGAACCAATTTGGGAGAAGTTAATTTTGTCACACAAGTCAAAATTCATTCCTGAGTGGAACTTGCCAAAAAATTATCAGCTGAGATAATTGGTAGGTACTTACCAACTTTCTACTGTCAGTTCTACCAATGCCAACTCTGTTAGTAATTTAAATATTTTCTAAGATAGGAGCCAATGCACTAATTCTAAACACACAAGCAACTCTTACAATTTTATCACAGTAGACTGGTACTCTTAATCACATTAGATTACATTCAATTGTCTGAACAGTCATGCATTTCAATGTTATATACAGAAATAATTGAAAGAATATTTTTCTGCCTTGAAAATTCATTCATGTTACTAATACATGCAGACTATCCTTTGAAGGAATCTCATTTCATCTCATTTCCCAATTCAGTTTGGAAGAATTTTTTATATAGAAGTTTGGGGTCTTTTTCAATAGGTAGAAGCAAACATTCAGAATCTGTCAGTATCAGCTGGATTGTTGCTACTAAGAAGATCCTTAACTCTGCTGGTGGCTAATTCCCACTAGGCAGAGAAGCACACAGAGGCTCAGCCTCATTCCAGATCCTTTTGCCAAGCACGGCCTTTCAAATGTTACCACCATCCTTGAGACATGGAGGTGTAACTCTCTCTTCAGACCCATGCATAAAACTTTCTGCTCCCCACACAGAGGTTTAGCTACTTGTGTATCCAGGAACCAAGACCCAGCTCTGATGTAAAACCGCATGAGCCTGGTTCAGGTTTCATTAAGATTTTAAATAGTGAGAAAAAACTGCCAAAATGTTTGGAGACAAATAAGTTAAAACTCCAGACAGAGGATAAATTGACTGAGATGGGATCGTTAGTAGCTAAAAGGTTCAAGAGGAAAAGCAAAACCAGGGTACGGTAGAAAATAATTTAAACACATGGGAAGGTTAGTTGGGAAACATCTGGCCAAGTCATCAGCATCAGGTCTAGTGGCAGACAGCAGCTCAGAAATGGTGAAGACTCTGAAGACAGCCCTTCCAATCCAGAAAAATCTTTAGATAACCTACTGCTGGTGGTGAACATAGAAATGCTTAACCAAACAGCTCATTTAGCAGGGCCAGGAGCAACTGTGGGCAAAGCCAACCCTCCATAAAAGAAGCTGCTGGGGGAGTGCTGGAGAGCAGAGTGTGGCACAGCAGTTTTCATGGGAGATTGCTGTACCTCTGACAGCTGGATCAGGAAACAATGGCATCCAGCCAGCAGAAAGTTGTGTCCTGCTAAGCTCTGCTCGCACTGGTGATGCAGGTGCCCAGACACACCTTGTTAGGAATACACTGGCAGTGTGGTGCCAGCTGTGGAGTGGGCCTTGCTCTTATTCCATTACCTCAGTGTAGCCATGAGCACCCTGTGGGAGTAGTGCCCAGGTAGAGGAACTCCTTTGATTAGAGCTCCAGGAGGAGGTGAGTAATTAGAGGGGTTCAAGAGACAGACTACTGGAATCACACTCTACCTTCCCTGGGACAAGCCCAGCAGGGAGACAGGATGTATGATATGGAGGATTCCTTACTCTCTCTTCCCCTAGCTGGACATGGTGGCTTAAGGATTAGGAGGGAACAGCAATAAGCTCCTGCCTGGTACAGAAGACACATCTCTTCTGTGGCTACCCCACCTTCTCAAGGATATAGTAAGTATGAGGCTCTGCAAGTGGAAGTGAACGATGATGAAGATGATAGTCCATTTAGGTTGGAGGAGTTGCCAAGGTTACATATATCCTGTTTCAAAATCACTTCCGTAAGGAAAAAAGACAAGTCATTGTCATAGGAGACTCTTTCCTGAGGGGTACAGAAGGCCCAAAGACCTGACTGGACCCACTTCTCAGAGAAGTCTGCTTTCTCCCAGGGACATGGGTTAAAGAAATGATGAGGAAATTTTCTACCATGGCACAGCCCTTGCGTTATTATCCATTATTGTTTTTTCATGCAGGAAGTGATGAGTTGCCATAGTAAGTCCAAGGGCAGTCAAGAAAGGCTTCAGGGCCTAGGGATGATGTGTTAAGGAATCAGGAACACAGTGTTCTCCTCTGTCCTTCCAGTTGCAGGGAAAGATGAGGGAACAAACAGGAAGAGCCAGCAAATCAATACCTTGCTGGTGTTGCTGGCAGAATTTTGGGTTTTTTAATGACAGGTCATTCTATGTATCACCAGGCCTATGGGCAACAAATGTGGTTCACCCTTGTCAAAGAGGGAAAAGGATCTTCACCCAAGGGTTAGCAGAGCTTACTGAAAGAGCTTTAAACTAATTTTGAAGGGTAAAAGGGATAAAACCAGGCTGACTAGAGAAAAGATATGCTCTTAGTCATATAGTTTAGTTCTAGGTAGTTCTGCAAGGAGCAGAGTTGGATTTGATCATTATGAATCCCTCCCAGCTTGAGATATTCTATGATTCTGTCTGAAGATGTGTGAACACAGTGAACACTTAAAGAGGGGTGACAGCACTGCCTGTGTGAATCAGCACTCAGTCCAACCTATTACATCAATGGGAGAAATGCTAAGATGTCCAATGTATTTATAATGAAGTTTGAATAAATGAACAAAGTTATTGAAAAACCAGTTTCCATTGCTGTAGGAGACTGACAAGATAAATCTAACCAGGGTAAACATCAGCATGGGAACATTGGAACAATGCACAAAGAGGCAAACAGAGAAATTGCCAAGAAATTATTTGTGTTGTCTCCAACCCTCTCAACTCTCTTTTTCCAGTCAACACACACAGCCGTGCTCAATTCTCAGTTCTGCTCCCTTAAAAAATCCATATTGAAGAGTATTAACAAGACCAAAGTTTCAGATTTGGGCAGATCAAAACAACATATATAAATAGAAGTGTATGAAATATTGGTGCCACTATGATGCATGCTAGCTTGCAGAAACAAAATAAAGAAATAATTGTAAAGAAACTCAATATGCAGGTAAAGTAGGTCATTCAATGCTTATATTTGTCAGAATATACCACAATAAGAACCACAATAAAACTCTGCTAATAGCCAGGTATCCCTGTTAAGCAGCAAGACAGAAGATGCCCTGACTCTTATTCTCTAAAACATGTAGATAAAAATCACTAGGTCTCTATATGTATGTTAAAGAAGTCCTTAAGAGTTTTCTATTATTTTCCTAGATTAATGAGTTAATCATCACAAGGCATTACCCATTGTTCAGCTAGTTTTGCAAGTTTTTTAAACAGATATTCCCAAGAATTCCTATTCAATAATTTGAATTTTTGATGCAGGCTCTGAAGCTGAAACCTTCTCTCCAGCTCCCAGTTCTCTGAGCATGAGAAAAGCACATAGCAAAGAAAATGTTCTATCCAAATTTTATGCTAATTTCATATTATGTGAAAGAGCAGGTCTCGAATAAATCCAAGCAACTTTCAAGGAGGAGTGTCATGATGGGATGTTGAATGTATTGCATGCTATGGAGCTAAGAATTGATAGTCTAATACATGTTTTAAGAGATCAATAACAGAAAATACTAGTCCATGTACCACACAACTAGTTCAAGAAAGCCTCAATGATAAAATTAATTTTTTTTCTACAGAAAAAAACAACTGTGCCCCTACCCTTCTGTTTTGATGTTAGGAGGCTCCTCTGCCTCCTAAAGTGGGGTGTTTCAGTCCCAAGCAACATGAGTGGAGGTAGTAGTGAAAAGGCATCACCTTCCTCAGGTCTCTCCCAGGAGAGATACTGTGCTCACTATCTGTGAAAGGGATTTCCTCCTCAGCCCAAAAGAAGCCTGTGTAGGTTTATTTTCATACCTTTCCTCAGAAACCCTTTGCAGTCTTCTCCAGGTACCCTGGGCACCATGGCTAGTGCTTGCTGGTCACCTCCAGCCTCTGGGAAAACCCAGGCTGGGTTGGTCATGCAGCAATGACCACTGCTGTCACACCATCAACACAACTGGCATTTCACAGCGCCACTCACCCCAAAGACATAAGAGTCACCCCCAAACAGCCAGGGCAGCCAATGCCACCCTTACAGAGCCCAGGTCCCACAAGCCCCAGACCCTGCCTGCCAGGGTACTGGGGAATTAGCGGGATTATCCTAGCGCTGGCAAAAAATATAACATTGGCTCTGCTCTCTGTGCAGATCCGACACTTCCATTTTCTTCTTCAGAAACATTACAGCTTTCCTGCAATCTCAGTGGTGTCATAACTTGGCAAGAGCTCTGTCTGCAGCCATTTCCTGCATGGCATCACAGCCAGCACCTTTTTAAACTGTTCTTTAAAGCTTATTTCTTACAAAACCTTTTCACCAAAACAAAATTCCTGGACTTATCACATTTACAGAAGCCTTGTGAAACGAAAGAGAAAATTAAGTTTTCTGCTTTCAGACGGACAGAGCAGAAATGAATTTGTAGGAGAGTAGATACATTAGGCACAAGATATCCTGAAATATGTCAAGAGCACTGTTCCTGTGTAATCTTTAGCATTTTCAATAACTTCAAGACCTATTTAAGGAGTATTTCTTTTTTATAGTTAAAAGTCCTAAGACAGATGGATTTATATGGTGTAACTAGTGTATTTCAAGTGTTTTAAGACATCATTTTAGTACTGGAGGGCATTGAAAAAAAACCCAAGTGTCACTAAATATAGTTTTTGACAAGTTCAGGGACTCAAAGGTACTTTTTGGTGCCAGTATCAGGTAAAAAAATATATTGCTGGGAGTTTAAACCAATGTTCTCTGACCTTACAGTAAATGCAATACCCTTTTATCTCTGGGTAGCTTGTTGAAAATTCATCTATGACTTCAATACCTATACCAAGCTCTCTGAACAACCATCACCGTAAACCAACTTTGAAACTAGTTTGCAACAAATCTCAAATTACAATTTAATAGATATCCCAACAAATAGACAAACACCCTACAGGTAAGCTACTTAGAAACTCGTAGTCCTAGAGAGGTGATAAGTGGAGGATTTTAGGTGTTCCAAAGACGCTTTGTTTACAAACGTCTTTGTAATGAGTTTCATAAAAAGAGTCTAGAAGGCTACAGTAAACATTTTGCAAAACAGGACCCATAGCACAGAATCTTTAATAAAAGATGCTTGACAGACACTGACCACAATTTTTAAATTACTTTTCAATGCAGTCCATGACAAGGTTCTGGCGCTGGGGCTGTGCGGGGGCTGCCCGGGCCGGGCCCAGGCGGTGCCAGCGGCTGCAGCGGCCCCAGCGCAGGGCACGGCTGAGCCCCTCAGCCACGGGCGGGCGGGCGAGAGCCCCGGGGAAAGCCTGGCCAAGGGAGGGCACAACGCTGCCCGGCAGCCAGGGCTGAGCCAGGGAACCGTGCGGGAAACAGCCCTGCGAGCCCCGAGGGGACAGCGGGAGCAGGGACGGAGGCGGGAGAGACCCGGCAGGGATGGCCCTGCGGCCCGGGAGAGACCCCGGCGGGGCAGGGGCTTCCCTGCGGCTCCTGGGAAGGCCCCAGGCTGGAGAAGAGAAAATGTGAGGAGGAAGGAACAGCAGAGAGGAGCTGCTATGGACTGACGGCAGCCTCCAGTTTCCCACCCCCCTGCCCTGCTCACTGGAGGGGAAGGAGGTAGAGGAGCCAGAAATGCAGGACTGAAGTTGAGCTTGGGAAGACGGCAGTACAGTGGGCTAAGGTGGGGTTTTCTGGTCTTTGTTTCACACGATCCAGCTGTATTTTAATGGGCAATACATTAAATTATTTTTTCCCAAATTGAGTCTGTTTTATCAGTGATGGTAAGTGATGAGTTTCCTGTCTTTATCTTGACACATGATCTGTTCAATCCTCTCTCTGGTCGAGGAGGGGGACTGAGAGAGCTGTTGGGTGGGATCTTGCAGACGGCCAAGGTCAACTCACCACATCAACAAAGCTGACTACAAGGCAGCAATGTTTTTGCACATTGAACAACGCATTGCAGTCCATTCTCATACTCTGGGCTGGCACAATCACACAGAAATTATATAAAGCTAAGTAATATGATCTCTGGCCTTTTTTCCTCTCTGATCTCGTGAAAAGTTTTAGGATTTCTAATAACTCAAAGCTGATGTATAACATATCTAATTCAGGTACTATATAAGGCAATGGCTTAAGGGCTATAAAGACTGGAAACTTTCAAGTGTTCTCAGCATTAGCAAGCAATTTCCAGAAGACTATTTCTAGGGAATTTCACAACCATAAGAGAAACTGCTTTGATTTTAATGAATCATTTATTCAAGTAAAAAGAGACAACAAGAACACAACCTGAAGAAAGAGTAGGGTAAGTGGTGTCCAAATAAAGGGAATGAAAATCCTTTATCATCTGTGACACTATAAGGCTTAGAAAACCATCAGAGAAGTAGTTTTCTTTCCTTCTTGAAATTAAAATTAGAAGTAAAGCTGTGCAGCAGCACATGAATATCCAAAGACAGAACAGGGAAAGAAGAGTGCAGGGTGCAAATTACCCTATACGATGCATATACATCTATACATAAAATAGTTGAAACACATCTGTAAAAGATAACTTATCTATTTGCTTAATAATAAAAACCTGAAGAGCCTGGAAACATTCTAGCCTTTTAATTAGTTTGGAATTTTTTAAAGATTTTTTTGTCCTTAGTCAACACTGAACTTTATAAGACGCACCTTTCCCAAGGAATTTTAAAATTTTCCATCAGTGAATTGAGTTACTTGGCTAACATAATCTATAGTTTGACTTGAGTTTTAATCACACTTTGTCAATATTCAGAGTTCTATAATGGGTTATAAAGCTTTTTAATTAACTTTTTCTGTGGACAATACAGTAATCACAATTTTACTTACTGGCTAAACAATAACTTTATGCTATTAATTATGTTAGTTGCATTCTTAAGAAGTAAAGGAGGGAAGTACATGTCTGTTCACTCACTTATAGCCCTTCCCACTTTATGTGCCTTGTGATTTCTACCTTTAAAAAATTCCATGTACCACAATAAGAGAAAAAGAAAAAGTCAATTATATAACTCAGATTAACAGTCATTCATTTAAGAAAATGAGGCACTGAATATGATGAAGGAAATGGATACTTTCTCTTCTTAAAACCAAACCAAAAACCACCCCCCACAAAAAACCCCAAAACCAAACAAACAATAAAACCCCCAAGAAACTGCAACAAAAAATAGCTGCGGACTGGAGTGTTGGATAGCTTAAAATTCCAGTAGAAAACACAGTCTATTATAATTTTCTACATGTACTACTTTGTAAAATACAATTGCCCTATCACTGTACCAAAGGGAAGATTTCAAAAAAGAACGTAAATCAGCCGTATTGGCAGTTGAAAGGTTGGAAAAGAAACATGACAAATATCATTGCTAGAGACTTGGGAAACAAATGATAATTTTAGAATATTTATAAACACTTGGAATAGTAAATGAAAGGAGGTTTTGAAGACTGCTGATAGGAATTCATCAGAATGAATTCCTGAGTTATATAATCCTAAATTATATAATCTATTCCTCTTGATTTGAAAACACTGAAAGGAAGGGACTTAAGAAAAGACTACATCTTCAAAAGAGGAAGAAAATGCTGAAGGCAGCAAGTATGGGACTCTGTCAGGCACTTTCAAGTTTTAGGATCTCATATGCATGGGAGATAATTTAGCAAAGAACACATAGCTTATTGCTCATAAAAAATATGTCACAAACAGAAATGAATCCAAAAATTCCAAGTCTATAAGCAGTCTCTAATTTTGTAACGGGCTATTTCTAATTTTGTTATGGGTATAAAGAAATGTAGTGATTAAAAATGCATGTTTGAGCTGCTGAGACATACTTCAGCAGGGATATTTGGGCTAATCTCTAGAGGAAGAAAGCTGGTATTTGCTTCTGATCTTGAACAAGTCAAGTCATCGTTTTCCCATTTTAATTAATCACTTGCATGTATTTGATTTTCTATCTTGAAAATTATGTTAGGATTAATTGCTACAAACCACTAGAAGTATTTACATTAAGATTCAATAGAAAATTATGAAAGATGATATTAGATATCAAAATAGTGATAGAATCAAATTTTAATCTCTTTGAGTCTCTGAAAAATATAACAAGTTATATCTGGATGTTTGTTACTGCAAAATGCAACCGTATAATAATTAAAGAAACATGCTAACAGGTGTCAGAAACTAAGCTCTACATTAGGTTTATGAATAGGACTAGACAGGCTATTCCTATTTTACTTAATCTTAATGCTGTAAATGAAGACTTCTTACAACTCTAGTCTTAAGATTCTCCTATCACTTCTTCTCCCTGCTAGAAGGTTAAGATTAAAGAAAGGATTTTTTTCACCTCTGCGAACATTTAGATTTTTTCCAGATTTTTTTTAGATTTTTTAAATTTAATAAAATTAGAAAAAAAAAATCTGTGACAAGGTAAACAAGTTTATTTATTTATTTCTTTTCCCCTCAATAATTACACTTGAATAAGTCACATCCTTGTCATCTCTAATTTTTCCCTTTGAGAAGAAAAACACAAAGATATGATTCACAGTGGATATTTCTTACATTTCTTCTTTTGATTCTGCACTTGAGAACCAGTGACTTCTTGTCTTCTGACATCTGCTGAGACCTAGTGTTGTGAAAGTCTCTGCTGAACTGCCTCGTTCTTTAGGTCCTTCAGACTTGTCCAGTGCTAAAGGAGAAACAGAATCTTCATCTCCCCAGCAACAGGGAAGCCCTGCGACACACAGAGTTTACTGTTTGTTCACTGACTGCCGTCTGTATCCCTGGGGATGCAGCAAACAATCTTTGTGCAGAGTATTCAAATGCAGGATGCTAGCAGACATTTAGCTCACATTCATGGTGCTATGCTGAAGCAATGAGAACCAGGCCCTTAATTTAGAACAGCTCCACCAAGACTCCTAGCTCAGAATAGTGTAGACGTTTTTTTCTCCACACACACTGTGTAATTTACTCCTGACATTAAATAATTATTTAGAGGACAGATTTGTCTTCATTTTTCAGCTACACTACAAACCCAAAGTAAAGGCCTGTGTCAGTCAGCTGGACACTCCTAAAGGATACAGTTATTTTGATATCTGATTTAGGCATTGAATTTACTTCAGTACTGCCACAGAGTGTAAAAAACCCTAAAAGAAAGTAGATAAGCAGTCCCAAATCAAAAAAGGTATAAAAGTCAGAGAGTTTGATTAATAAATTCAGGGCAAAATGAGATCCACCCAGAAGCTGCCTGCGACCTCAGGAGACCAGTTTGCCCACTCGTCATGTGCTTTAATATGGAGATCTTAAAGGTACAGGAGCAGGCCAACCCTATGGCTGAACTTCCAACTTTGTCTGGGACTCAGTGGAAAAAAGCGTGTATCACCTCTGGAAGAAGGGGCAGGCAAGTCAGTCAGACTACAAGGATATTGTGAGGTTATGTGGGGAGAAAAGTAGAAGGGCCAAAGCCCAGCTCTAATTTAATCTGGCCACTGCTGTAAAAGACAACAAGAAACTTTTATACAAATACATCAGGAAGAGGGTGAAGGAAAATCTCCATCCTTTCTTCGTTGTGGGGGGAAATATAATGACAGAGGATGAGGAAAAGGCTGAGGTAGTTAACGCCTTCTTTGCCTCAGTCTTTAATAGTAAGACCAATTGTCCTTAAGGTACCCGGTGTCCTGAGCTGGGAGCAGCATGAAACCCCCATCATCCAGAAGGGAATGGTCAGCAACCTGCTAAGCAACTTAAACCCACACAAGTCCGTAGGGCTGGATGGATTCATCTGAGAGTACTCTGGGGACTGGCAGAGTCCCAGTTGTCAGGAGGTTAGCAAATGTGATGTCCATCTACAAGAAGGGCCAGAAGGAGAATCTGGGGAACTACAGACCTGCAGTCTGATCTCAGTGCTAGGGAAAGTCATGGAGCAGATCATCTTGAGTGCCATCATGCAGTATGTACAGGGCAATCAGGTGTTCAGGCCCAGACAGCAGGTCCTGCTTGACCAAGCTGATTCCCTTCTATGACAAGGTGATCTGCCTAGCGGATGAAGGAAAGGCTGTGGCTGTTGTCTACCTGGACTTTAGCAAAGCTTTTGACACTGTTTTGCACAGTGTTCTTCTGGAGAAAGTGACTTCCCGTGGTGTGGATGGGTGTACTCTTGGCTGGGTAAAAACATGACTGGATGGCTGAGCCCAGAGAGTGGTGGTGAATGGAATTACATCCAGATGGCAGCTGGTGGGGTTCCCCAAGGCTCAGTGCTGGGGCCAGTCCTGTTTAACATCTTCTTTGATGGTCTGGACAGGGGAGATCAAGTGCATCCTCAGTCAGTTTGCAGAGGACACCAAGTTAGGTGGCAGTGTTGATCTGTTGGAGGGTAGGAAGGCTCTGCAGAGGGATCAGGACAGGCTGGATTGATGGCTCAAGTCAAGTTTTAGAAGGTTGAACAAAGTGCCACATCCTGCACTTGGGTGGCAAAAATCCCATGCAGCACTACAAGCTTGGAAAAGAGTGGCTGGCAAGCTGCCTGGCAGAAATGGTGCTGGTTGACAGCCAGCTGAACATGATCCAGCGTGTGCCCAGGTGGCCAAGAAGGCCGATGGCATCCTGGCCTGTATCAGCAATAATGTGGCCAGCAGGACCACAGCAGTGATCGTCCCCCTGTACTCGGCACTGGTGAGGCTGCAACTCAAGTCCTGTGTTTTGGGCCCCTTACTCCAAGGAACACACTGGGGGGTTGCAGCATGTCCAGAGAAGGGCAACGGAGCTGGGTAAGGATCTGGAGCACAAGTCCTATGAGGAGCGGTTGAGGGAACTGGGGCTGTTTAGCCTGGAGAAAAGGAGGCTCAGGGGAGATCTTATCACTCTCAGCGTGAAAAAGAGGTTGTAGCCAGGTGAGGTGTGAACCTCTTCTCCCAGGCAACAAGTGATAGAGCAAGAGAAAATGACCTCAAGTTGCGCCAGAGAAGGTTTAGATTGGATACTAGGAAAAACATCTTCATGGAAAGGGTTGTCAAGCAGCAACCTTGAGCTTCCAAAGCAATCCTTTGATACAGAGGACATCTAACAGCTGTTGTAAAGTTTAGCTATAGCAAGAACTGAATCCTCCTGGGAGTCTCTGCAAAGAATTGCTTTCTGTTTCCAGAAATCTTTTGGCTGAAGACAGTCAGCGTCTCACCAGTATGACAACATTCCCTGTTAATAAATATTTTTTATCCTTGACCTAGACTTCCACCTAAAGTGCATCTTGCTCTTTTGATGCCATCTTTAATAAGTGAGTTCTGATAATGGATCTCTCAGATGGAAGCTGTATAATGAAAAAGGAGAGCAAAAGGGAATGAGAACATACAGTTGCCAGTAACAGAAATTAAACTCGTATAAAGGCTGGCTAGACAATGAAATAAATCTGCCCTTTAAGATTTGTTTCACTTTTCTTATTGTCATTCTGGTTCTACCACTTAATCTGCCAGTCCACTTCTCAAAGTCTCCCAATAAAAGAAAACTGAATTTAAAATGTGAGAAGATTATACTGCATCTTTTTCACTTGCTAAATGCAGCTTAAGTGCTCACTTGCTCATTTCAGGGAGTACTCTTGCAAGCAAATGCATTATTTCCCCTCAGAGATTTCATTCAGAGTCAAATTTGACAGTAGATGTCACAAAGAAAGTTTGCTTGTTTAAAATCTAAACACACCATAATCCACTTCTGAAAGCCCCCCAAACAACTAAACATTTTCTCTTTCGAAATACAGAATTTCTATTCACTCAGATGATCTCTTTTTCTTTGAAATTCTATTCCCTTTACTAAGGTCATGAATTACAACAGGTGGAAAATATAAATCCATGCATTCAGCGCTGAAGTGAGAATTCCCGTACTCTGCATCAGCAAATGCATGCTTCCATCTGACATGAAGTATGATGTTGAGTACAGGGATTGCATCCTGACACAATTCATTTACCCAGAGCTTTGATGCCCATCTAGACACACCTTGACTTGAGTGTTCATCCTTCATAGTGATCTGTGCTGGGAGAACTTAGAAGCCTGGAAAAAAACCAAGACCTTCTAACAATACTGAAGTTGTCCAGGCAAACCCAAGAAATTAGAGGTCACCTTTGGAAAGCTTCTCAGTTTCAAAAAAAGCATGAAAAAGGATAAGTAACTACCCCTACAAAAAGTCTGGAGTTCTGTATCCCAGTAAGAGTGACTCAAGCTTCTTCAGGCTGAGCCAGGTCTATGTAACACTGTCTGTTGAATGCTGGTCCTGCTTCCGTGGTCAGTCAGAAAAAGAGGTGAATTGCCCCTCACAGACCAAAATAGGCCTCCAAGCTGAGAAGAAAGAAAGTGGGGGTGCTGAAGTCATGCTTTTACTGGCAGAGGAAAGGAAGAAAGGCCCACTATGAACATCACATGCGTTCTGGCAAGCACTTGTGGTACTTCCTCTGTGCTTCTCCTCAAGGTACTATAAATGACCAGCATGAAAAAAACAGAGGAGCACTGGCAGGTTGAAAATAACAGCAATGAAGAAACAAACAAACCCAACTCCCCTGCATTATTACTGAGTATTTTCCGTATTAAATAGATAATTTGGACTATTAGACTCTTAAAAAAAAACCTGACTAACTATAAATTATTGGCTCTGCATTGGCTCTACCCTTTTGACCATAAGATGATTTTGAGTGATATACTTAACAATGAAAACTGCTGGATGAGCATTGCTGTGACCAGTATACTTCCACAAAGGTCAAGACATGCAGAACAGGGGATGAACCAGTTTTATAATACTGGCTTAATTAAGACTGATATTGTAGCTGTGCATTCGAACTCATCCTCATGTAGATAAATACTCCTCCAAATACTCCAAAGCACCCTTATATCTGCTTGCTTACCAATTTGATAGCCCCCAAAACATTATTAGCCTCCTTTAATGCAGCCTCCATTGCTTTTTTTGTCCTACATTGCCATTTTTGAATGAGGATATCTTGTCACAGCCGTCCGGTTAAAATAAATGCTTAGTTTTGAATGCCACAATGTTGAATTATCAATGTTAAAAACTCAGGGTATCTGCAACCATATCTTACCTAAGAAATATGCTTAGAGATCTTCAGTGAAGCCAGTACATTAAAATGTTCCTGTGCAACTTACTAAGTTTGAAAACAGCAATTATTTTTTGTATTTAGAATCGTTAATGAATGTGATTGTAAATAATGATAAAAGCATAGTCAAGCAAGCAAAACCTCCTTTTGCTGATTACTTAATTAGCTTATACATAGTACCTCTTAGGCAAATAGTGCTAACAAAATGTTCAAAATCCTAGTTTTCCCTGTCAGAACTAATTTAAAACAGCGTATTTTTCAGTTAATATATTGCTGCTCTGTTTTTAGAAGGGTATCATGCCGATGTCTCCCAAACAGTGTTACTGTATCTCATGAAAGTTTAATAACTAAAAACTATTTCTTTCTAGTCTTCTCTCAACCTATGAATGATCGAATTAGAGCATATTTTTCAACGTTTTCATTCACAGGCAATTAAATTATTTTTTCCACCTCAACTGTTTCTTGCAAACCCCTGCACCCCGCTCTTCACCCCCCCTAAACTGCAGGTTCCATTTCAGAAAAGGGAGCATAGGAGATTTGGGTGTGTAGCAAAATATATCTAAGATAGAAAATACCTTGTGATGAGGAAAGCACAGTAGAAGGAAAGCTATGAGTCTGTTCTGCTGAATTTTAGATAACCTGAGGGACAAAGTTCTCAGCACAGGCTCATCAAAGTTTTTTACTTTTGTATTACTGTTTTCTAAAGTGTGAATTGAAAGCAAAGATGAGAAAAAGTGGAAGTTTGTGTATTGTGGCTGTGATACAAAAAGTACTCTTTGTTTGTCTATTTGTTTTAATCCATGACTTACACAATTTGACCTGTCGGATATAATGGTAAATTCTTTTGTGCAACAGAAATTTAATCTCTAAGGATAACCTTGAAGCAGAGTATATATATCAAAACAGACCAGTGGGGTCACTGTAGACATATCTAGAATAATAAGATTAAATTAGAATTAAATAATTTCAGTAAACTAAATTTCAGGAGAAAATTATTCTAGTTCAGTAACATTTGTATTATATTCCAAGGGAAACAAGTCATATTCACACAGCTTAATTTCAAAATTATAAACTGCTAAAAAATGTTAATATGCATTTGATTTTCAGAAGGTAAAACAGTGTAAAGGCTCTGAATAAGTTTCCAGTTGCTCTAAATTTATTAAAAATTAGATGGGGAATGTGAAAAATAAGGGAAAATGTATTTTTTAATAATTTATTGATAAAATATGCAATATATGTGTTTGGAGCATTCAAAAGGTCTCAAATGTTCCATCTTTACAAAAGGAGGACTGTTGCATAAAATCACTTGGACAGTGAGATGAAGAACTGAAAAAACACTCCCATCCAATTATTCAATTGTCTTTTGTTTTCATTTTAATTGCTCAAAAGTTAAGTTACATACTGATTTGGTGTTTTTTTCTTGTATGTGTGTTCTTAGAAACAATATAGGAACAGCCCCAAATACCTTCTAAAAAAATCAAAAGTAACAAATACATATTCAGTTGAGAGCTGAATCTTTTGACCACATACTTAGGTGCCTTAATAACAGGGGTTTGTCAGTCAAAATACTTGGACAAGGAGAGAGAGAGAATGGCATTGCAAAATAAAGCTGAATACATTGGTTAAATTAAAAAAATAATGAAACACATGAAAAAGAAGTTATATCTGAAATTCCACCTTTATTCCAGATATAGATTCAAACTGAATTAAGTGACTTCTTGAACCTAGGAATCACAGCCCTAATGTCTTCCTATAATTAGTTCTTTGGTGTACATCATCTGACTGATTAGTCCCTTTCTTTCAGAACAGAAAGTTCCTTGGCTAGGAACTGATTCATCCAGTTTCTATGGTCTTGAAAGCCTGAGAATCAAATGTCATGGGGGTTTTATACGATTTAGTTGTCTATCCAAACAACTGTCCATCTCTCAAGATATAAATTGGAGCACAAGATGCACAAAATCAAAAAAGAAGAGGCCTGGTAAAATCTCATTGTGTGGCACCTTACTTCCTTTGCCAATGCTGTATTTTATCTGATAGCAATGTCTGATAGTTCTTTCATGTAAAACATGGTAACAGTCCACAACCTAGGAAGAAAACATGATCCTTTTCCCTTCCAAACCCTCTGCCATCTAGGAGAACTATTTACAGAAAATAATGCAGTGTAGAATAAATAGGAAGGAGTTCATGTGGTTTGTGCCCCAAAGAGCAAGTTTCTTAAGAGGACTACCAAAAATTTCTTATTAAATGTAAGAAGAGTGTCTTCTTCATTAGCTTTCCACTCAATAATAAAGTTGCTTCTGGTATCGATTTAGAAATTACTTGGAGAGCTAACATAGTGCTAGAAGAAGGTCTGTATTTCCTGCAATGAGGCATTTCAGTAATGATAATCACTCCTCATATGTCAGGGAACTTCAAAAAATCCTCTTCAATAACAGGACAAAACTCCAATGTATCCTTCTCAAAGACATCTCAATGACTTTAACTATTTATATTTCAGTTCACACTATGAAATACTCTCACATGTCTAGAACTGGAAAAATAATAATGAAAAACAATTTGTGCAGCTGGAAATAAAAGCTCATGACATGACTCAAAACTATGAGGAAAATCTGACCAAATTCAGAAGAAGGCTTTTGATTTTCTGTCAAATTTGAGCAACATCAAGAAGCTCTGAAGTTATGTTCTTATGGGATAAGAAGTAAGGAAGATGGAGTGATTTATTTCTTTCATCTCCACATCAATTAATGACTTTATTTCTTAAAATATCAGAGGTTAAAACAAAAAAAAAGCCTTTTCCTGAAGATTCTGCTCCTATGATGGCATCACAGGGTAAAGTGAGTCATAACATGAAAAGACTCTGCATATCATAATGTGGTTATGACAAAGTTGAAATCGTGAATAATGTAGAATATATTTTTCCTATAAAGAATTAGGATGGTAGCAATCAAAGTGTTATTACACTCTAACCTTTGAATCCAAACTCAAATTTATTCACCATCAGAAGTCTGTCAAGGTCTTCCTGCATTTCTTGTAAGTCACAGAGCAGAGAAGCTTTGTCTCAGTCACAAATTCATTTTTTTTCTGGAAGAGCTGCATTTTGTTTTCACATTTTCCCAGCATGTACATTATGATACTTGGTATTTCGTGTCAGGTTTCCTCTGTATGTTGGCTCATAGATGATCCCGACAGGTTCTCACATACTTTGTCTTGTGAGAAAAGTGTTTTAAACAGTCCCTGTTCTTGCTTCTATCATTTACATAATATTTATGTAATACATAAAAATATATTTAGCTCAGTTTTCCTGACAATATCTAGTGCTAGACAGTGTTGTACTTAATGCTGTATGTAATCCTACAATAAAAATACATCCCTCAAAAAATTTGACATCCAGGAAAGGTCACTGGACTGTTACAGGTAAAAACAGTGAATACCCAAACTCTGAAAAATTGTCCTCAATTTGAAATAGAGGTCTTCTTTGCACAGATATTTTAGGTTCATTCTTGTCACTGCCTTATCACAGCCTTAAATCCTTAACAAGTTACTCTTGATGCAGAACAGTAGAGCAGGCTTTATATCCCAATGTCTAAGCCAAGGGAACCTAGAGTTTCTGTAGCTATTTTCCAAACACTTGTTTGTATTGGTTGATAAGAGCAAAAATTCTTCAACTGTTTTCAGGAGGTAAACAAATAAGATCAGGTAAAGAGTAAACCTAGTTCAGGGGCAGAGGAAGGTAATGGCATCCCTCAAGCACGCATGCTGTTGCTCTTGCTGAAGGACAGATTCCAGCAAAAAAAGGGTTAAAAATCTGAAGTGGAACACAAAAGAGCATTAAAAACATACAAATATGAGAAATTTATCCCCAAGCACCTCTAACTCTGTAACACCGAAGGCCGTGATCATACAAGTCTGCTGGTAAAACTCCAGACATAAAATCCTGCTTCAGAGCATAGCTAGAAGCAGATTTTCAGGACTTAAAACATAATTGTTTTTGACAGAATTTCAAAAACCTCCATGAAGCTGTAAAAGTTAAGAAAAACATGACTATAATTTTTTTTAAAAAATTGTTTCAGTGAATTACAAAGTTTATTAAAAATACATTTCTTCTGCGTGTTCTGCATTTGCTTATGGTGATGTCTGCTCTGCAGACTGAACTCTTGAGCCTTTGTGCCCCACTAACAGGGTGACACAACATACAACCTAGAAGTAGATCTACACCTACAGATCCAGCAGTCATTTGTAAGGCCTCTAGTGAATGGCATAATAGCTCAACCTTAATATTAGATACTGGTATCCAGAATCTGATATCCTTGCCCTTTTCTTTTTACAGGGTCAAAACAATGCAATTTCTCCTCTCAAACTCCACTACATGCTTATGTAACCTGGTTTCTACTGTGACTTCTATTTTTAAGATTTAAAGGTCAGAGGTGTTAAAGTCTATGGACTTCTATTAATGAAAATATTTAATTCCCAATCTCCTAAAATGCAGCAGATGACCTACTAGAGAATGGTAAAAACTGGCAAGGAACCAAAAAAAATTATGACAGACAGGCTCTCTTATAAAATAGGGCAACATGGTTATTATAGTGAATTCTCTATATATATACACATCCAATACTTTCCAGTTCATACCAGCAATTATGTGACATGTCAAGCTAGGAGTTTCCAAAAGCTACTCCTTTGTTCATCTCCTCTTCTGAGTTTATTCTACCAGTGGTTAAGAAAGATCCTGATAACACCCTTGCAGGAAGCCAGCTCATCTCAAGGATGAGACTCAAGGTTATGATCTATATCAAAAGCATCACAATGAAGTCTCTAGCTGCTTTCATTATTTCAAAAAGACATTCTTCCTGTTAAATGTCAGGCTTCTGTAAAAAGATCCCATCCCAGGTAGGGGCAAAGAATGATGTAGCTCCACCACAGACAGGGTCCTGAGTATTAGGAAAAATCATAGGGTTACACTCAAATCTTTGGGAGTGCTCTAACCTTGCTCCAAGAGAAGACTGTTGTCCCCTCCTATGGATAAATACTTTTAGTATTTAACTGCATTAGAGATAAATGCAAGAATGTTTATTTACAGACAATTTGTAGCACTCACAGACTATATTATTTCCTACTTCCAACCCTCATTCAAGCATTCAGCATAAGCCCCTCTTCAGCTGCAGGTGCCTCTTGGCAATGAGCACTTCACGCCTCAATAGCAAGTTATAACAAAAGTGCCAGCAATCTTCTTATTGCTATTTTCCTTCTTGCTTGATTCAGAAATCGCTCGTTGTAGAACAAACAGCTGACCTGCCTCCACTTCATGTGTACTGAATCCAGACCTAGCAGTTAGCTTCAGACACTACGTGCAGAGCCAGCCCCAAATTTCTTCCAAAATAATTATGCTTTTAATAATATTAGATAATGTCAAAGTTCTGATTAACATGGTAACAGAGGATGAAAAAAATGTTTAATATTGCCTCCTCTTTACCTTGAACATCTATTCGGATGCCATTCTAAAATTAATGTAGTGATGCCTGATTTGAGACCTCACACAGTACAAATTAGCAAACAAACTAGGGAAACCAGGCATTTGGCCGTAGCCACATGCAAATACTTGATCTGTAATTGCAATTATGACATTTAAATGGATATAATTGTATACATACACATATTACTGAAAATCATTCACATTACCTTAGACTAAAATATTATCAGATCTTACAAATTAGGCTCACTGATGTCTGGTCATTAAAGTAGATGTTCTAACAGAAACTCAGCAGAGTCAAGTGATTTAAAAGATTTCTGCTGTGTGGGGTTTATAGTAAGATAAAATCCCCTTAAAGAATGAAAAGGCAGTATGCCATTAGTGATGATGCATCTCAAATGAGATTTAAGTGCAAGTCTTTCAGATCCTTTTGTTGCTAAAACCCCCATATCATCACTTTCAGGAGTTATAAAGCTCCAGTTCCCTGCACAAACTCCCTCTATTCCATTAATTTACATTTGTATAAATTTTCCTCTGCTTTTCAATTACATGTAACACTCACTTCTTTTCTTAAAAGCCTGTATAACATTGCAGTCAGCAATTGCTCCACTGCATTGTCAGAGACAGCTGTCCTACAGAGGTAAATGAAATGGTATTTGCCTGTAACAGCATTAGGATCATTTGGGAGGCAAAGTACTAAAATGCATTGCTATCCTCCTCTCATAATTTATGAGAGACATATTTTCACATTTACACTACTTGAAATCATATTCCCTGCTCATTTACCATTGTAAACCCAACTTGCATATTTAAAAGGGAAAAATGTGCACAGCACAATAGAGTATTCACTAAATGCAACATAGAAATTAATTACCATTTCTCATTAATTTTCAGAATTTGCTGTACTAGAAAACAGTAAACAACTGTATCTGGAAATACCATATTTCTCCATGTTTAGTAAAAATGTCTGTACTAATTTTCTGAGCTATTTAAATTTAATATTTTCTACTCAGTCCTACTTCATGGTGAAGGAAGAACTAATTTAGAAGGGAAAGGAGCAATGATTATTTTCAGCAGTTCCCTTGGAGGAAAAGAAATGTTTATAGTATCACCTGAGTAGATTGATGATCTTGTGGCTGAGGTAAACTAGTGGCACATGCTAGCTGAGGGTGACAGTCCTCCACTTGCCCTGGAGTCAGATATTGGCATTAGCATTACCTGGAATTTCTGTCTCATATGGATGTCACCTCATGAACTTCTGGGAATTGGCAGGAAAATTAGTCCAGCCAGAGGTTCTGTTCTTACATTTTTAATGTGGGAAATGTTAAATTATCTGAGAAAAGTGAAGACAATTTACATACAATGAATGAGACTTAGCTGTGTTGCTCTCTGACTTGGCTGATCTTTGTAACACTTGGGCAATAAACTATCCTGTGGAGGTGAGCCTTTCTTCCTAAACTGCAAATACTTGTGGAATGACTAACATTGTCTTGGGTTTGGCCTTTCTGTATCTGCAGTGTATACAGCTACAATTCATTCCTTCAAATTTATGAAGAGAAATTTCTGTTGCTAAAATCAGAAGGATCACATAGCAGCAATATTTTCCCACAGACTCCAAAAGGAGCCCCTAGTGATCAGCTCAGATGTGGACAACAAACATTTCATCTGAAAATTCCTACCATAGGAATCAATATTCTCTAATTTATTTAAGCATTGCCTTCTCTCCTCTACTTCCAGTTTCTGATTATCAGAGAACTGGGTCCATTAAAAAAGGAGTGCTTAATTTTGATATGTTTGTGTTTGGCTTGTGCATCATCCTCTCAGCTGAATTCCCAGAGAAACAGGAACTGTTCTTAACACTTTCCAAAAATGCACATATATATTCTCTCAATGGAGCTATGTGTCTTGATTTTCTCAAATACCTCAAGAACCAGATAATATTTTTGTTAGGTAATGACCAATACTCTGAATGCAGAATTCATACAGTTCCTGGTCTTAATAATGAATGGATACAGGGCAGCTAACATACCTTCTCTATGGCTGTGTTCTCACAGACTATGGAGAAAAAGTACAGGGGTCTGGCCTAAATATCTTTTCATCCCCTTTTCCCAGCAAAATTCCAATACACGTATAAGCAATTATATTGCAACTATTGCAGGTAGCTCTTTGTAGCTAAAATTCTGTATTAAGCCATCAGATATTTTACAGAACAATCTCCTTAAAATAAAAATCACATTTGTTTCATTTTCAGCTATAAACAACCAAGAATATTCGTGGTTCACTTGTAGCTGTAGAGTTTTTTACTTAAACGTAAGATCATCAGCTCTTCTGTGTCATTTTCTTGGTTGTAACACAGGGGTAAACAGCAAAACTATGTCAGAGGTATTTAATTCCCAAATATGGGGAGAGGAGCTCCCTGGCATGTCCATGATGGATCACAGTCATGCCTTGTGTCTTTCGCATGGCAAACATTTCTCAGACATTCACAGATCTTAGCAACTCATTTACTTGTGTTCTGACTTTTAGACCAAGTGGATGCTACAACTTGGGTGGGTTATTTTTCTTTATCTCGTTCAAAATCTCAAAATGAATTCTCACTGTGAGTTATTTATGACTCTTGTCAGTCCATGTAAATTTTTTTTTTAAATTCACTGATTCAATAGCCATTATCTTTGGAGTAAATTAGAGCTGCTCTAACATTATAAAGATTGTCAGGAGATTTGTTAGACTCAATTTTTCCACCAGAAATAAGTCAAAATAAAAGTGTTGTCCTGCATATTCAATCAGGACATCCCATTGCATATTTCCACAAAGGCACTTAGAGTGTGGTAGCTGTGGAACCAGAACTTCACCACTCAATGAAATAATTTTCCAATTTTATTTACTGTGCTGGAGGGCGATGCTGGGTGGATATCAATTTCTGTTCTATGACAAATACACCCTCTCTGTACTGACCACATTCACCAAAACCAATGTCTCCAGTCCATTTGTGATTGGTACCATAGGCTCAGGAACACAAGACTCCACCTGGTTGTTGTGTCCATGTCTTGGCTGGTGGCCTGGCCAATAAATTTAGTGGCCCTTTGGCTCATCCTTCTGCACCAAGTTGGATATAGATAGATATGTTCTCCCACCACCAAAGAGTTACTGTTTTCAGTGGTTTAGCTTTCTACCTCAGGAGGTCATCAATAGCCTCGTCGTTCTGACCACTCCAAGCCCATCTCTGATTTTCTGTGGGTAGCTTACCTGGGTTAGTATCACATTCCATTCTACCCCAAATGGGCAACATGGATGTAAAGCTACGATTTTGTCTGTCCTTTTGTGTTACTTTTCTATGCCTACCAAGACCATTACAGGAGGGCAGATGTAGGCTATGTATTTCGAGTGAGCTACACACACACATCCTGCCTGAATGTACTTGGTTCATTTTCACAGCGCATACCATTCACTTAATGAGTTTCAACCGGGCAGATGCAGCCAAGCCCATGCTTACCTGAGTGATGCTTTCAAGTAGACTTTATCCCATGACACTCATTCGCGAGCTCCTGAAAAAAAAAAAGAGATTAATTAATAAAGAATTAAGCACAGAGGAGCAGAGAACTGTATTACCCAACAGATATATCTATAATGCATATGCGTTCAGATGTCACCATTTAGATGGCATCCCCTCTAAAACATAAATGGTCCTATACCAATTCACTCTTTGATAAAGGCAATTCACTGAACAGGGAAACCTGAATGACTCATGTTTTTCATCACTGCTATGATTATTATTGATTACGATTCCTTCTGCCTTTCACTACCTTTCCTGGAAAGAAAAAAGGTCTGAAATTAGCAACGTCAAAACTCCTTTTAGACATGAGAAGCCCTACTGTTCCTGTATTTAGAGGTGGCTGTTAATTAATTTATAAATTGAATGTGGAAAATTGAATGTGACCACTTTTTGCTGTGAAATAAATCAAAATAAATTTACCTTACATTCAGTAGAGATAATCTGCTGTATATAAATAGCCCTCTTTTTCACTTGTAATTTTGCTTTAATTCTTTACATTCTTCCATCCAAAAGTAGCAAGAGACCTTGAATTTATGTGTATTATGTGAGGATTTGGTGAATGTCACCCATTTCCTTTCAGTGTGCTCAAACCAGTGAAATACTAATGAGGCGGCAGGTTATACCTAACAATATATATAAGACTGTATCAAATGAAGGTTAAAGAAATGATGAATAAAATATCTTTGAGCTTAATATTCTTACAGTGCCCCTTGAAGCAACAATTGCCAAATACATTTAAATCTGCGTTATTAACCAGCTGCCTCCTGGGAGACATGGAGTGCTCATGTTCTGCACAGGCTGCCATCACACATCCATTGCCTTATACGGTATTTGGTCTTTACGTCTTGTACATTTAAAATATAACTGGCCCTATATGAAAAGCTATTTCTGTAATTCCAAGACATTTGTATTCCAATGCAAAGTGCCAGTTCAATACAAGAAGGACGTGTATGCCATTATGCACCAGCTGTCTCATCTAGCTGTTTGCAATTGCAAAATATAAAAAAGCTGTTTATTAGATATGCAAAAATGAGATTAGAATCTGGACAGTTTTATGCTGAAAAGAATCTTCCTTGTAACTGCAGTGGAGCCATGTACTTTTAAGGATTTCCATCCAGAGCACTGACTGGAAAGGTCGTTTTTAGAGGTCTCTGCTTGCTTTGAAACATAAATGCTCTCTGTTCTGGTGTTTTTATTAGATTTTTTTGTGTATGGCCAGGGAAACAAAATGTGCTGATAGAAAATTATTGCAACCAGGAGAAGAGAAAGATAGAAGGGCAAGAAAAGACTTATAATATGGTGCCCACCCCTGTAACCTAAATTTCCCACCTGCCACTAACAAACATCAAACCATGAACCCGAAGCCTTTTCTTTTGTTAAGCTTGGGAGTGCAGGGCGATATGAAGGAGAATGCATAGAATAGGTGTATGGAAATTCAAAACAGATGTGCAAGGACTAAATATCATTGAATTATAAATTATTAAGAGATTATATTGTAACTGTACAATCCTAGTACCAACCTTTATGTTTTAGTCCACCATGTGGTGTCATTTGGTTTCAGCATCTGGTTATTCTTCACTTTATTACAGGAATTCATGATGTAATCCTTAATACCCAAATTCATAATTATTTGACAAGCATATATGAAAATCCAACAGATGTTGTGGATTAATTCAAAATGTAGAAATAAACATTAATTTGCAAATATGCTGTGGTTCTGAACATCTAACAGAGTTGCAGATTTATAAATGGGCACTTGCATTTTGCTATCACCTTTGGATGGTGACTGATGACCTATAGGACTTGATCACAAGGAATGTAGTTACAATATTATTCACATACTGATAGCAACTAACATTTAAAAAGAGAAAGACATTTTGATTTGTCTTTTGATTTTTGTCTCTCTTAATCACCAAGATTTTTATATGCTGTCTTAATGTACTAGGGGTAGTATTTGTGTGGTACGTATGCAGTTAAGACCTCCCTGAACTGGCTGATTTCTTGAATGAAGCAATATAGTTCAGCATGAAGCTTATCAAGTCTGGTCAAAGAGCAAGAAACCAGGCTCCTTCATGGGAGGAAAAGAACACCATCTAGTGAGCACTCATGGGTTTCACCTGGGAAAACACTGAGGCAGTGCAAAAACAAGCAAACAAAACCATTTTTATGTAAATAATTCAGCACTGAAGCTAATTTAAGCTCAGAAAGAAAGGAAGTTTAACATGCTTTTTAATGGAAAGCCCTGTTACATCAAAATAGATGAAATTTTTTAACACGAGTTATAGGTTATGCTGCTCCATGTTGAAATAAACAAGTTAATATGGCATTATGAGATTTTGTTTTTAAGAAACACATAAACAAGTGCAATATGTTGGCTTGAATAACTGATCAAGAAATATTTATAGTTGTCCTGCAACAGTGATTGTTCCCTGGAATTACCTGAGGAAGATGGGACAAGCACAGAAATTGACACAAAACAATCTATAATGGAGACTATCACAATATGTTAAGTAATTTCTATTAATGTGTTAAAGACAATTCGTTAACTATTATTACATACAAGGAGACAGATACCCAGCACCAACTAGGATTTGATATTCTATTTATTTGTATATGCACCAATTTGATATTACATGTACTTTTATATATGTATTTATATACATGTCATCAGATGACCAGGATTAAAAAGCAAGCAGATAAACAGAATTTTACAGAAATAACTGCTACCAGACATCCCTATCCTAACCATTACATATTGTACCAAAAAATATGTATTAGTTTAATATTAAAAAAATCAATATGCCGCAATAATATTTGAGTAGCTATTTCGAAATTTGGAAACTATATTGTTCACATTGTACTGCTTTTTGGAGAAAACTAGTAATTATGTCCAGTAACACACACTTCAAAATTTATGTCTCCTCTAGATTAATAATTCTACTTATACCATGTGATTATTACATTTCATCTTAATTTAAGACTTTCAAAAAATTTTACTCACTGTCTTAATACACATAGCTAAAGTGATCTCTTAGAAAACCATTTAAACCACAAAATTTTGGGTTTTACTTGAAAAGGACTAAAGGGATTTTTAGCAAAGGAATTAAAATAGCATAAGCAAAAAATGCTATGCCTTTCTCAAATAATTTCATCTTTCCATTCATTTCAAAGCATTTTCCAATTGCAATGCAAATATCAGCTATATCCTTAGCTGCCCTGTGATATCAGCCCATATTGTATGCAAGGTATAATTTCAAAGCAGCTTTTTCATGATTTCTCATGTGTAGCTCTGTAATTATGGAGGATTTCCTTCTTATACATTGACTCATTATCCACTCTATCATCCTTTCTCGAATGCCAGTAGAAATTTTGGCAACAATTGCACTGCTGAAATGTTCAGCCTAATGTCTTTGATGATGACTAATGCTATCAGAGAGCCCCTTTAACCTCTCATTCCCATATATCTTCTGTTCTGTGTATCTCTGTATCTCTGTTCATGTATTTCTGTATCACAGCTGCAAGTTCTCTGGAGCTGCTTGTTTAGCATGAAAGGCACAGCACAATGGCATTATGGCCGGGAATGGTTTTTCTTGAGGCTCTGACTCTGCACCTATGTAGGAATACTTCCATTCCTGTGTTGCAAGAGAGCAACTTTTTCTACATTTTCTCTTCAGCTCCTCAGCCACCTGCCACCTTCTTCTCTCAACATTTGCAATCCACTCCACCTTCTTCCCTGACTGTTTATCCCATCTTTTATATTTGTATTTTCACACGATCTTTCAAATCTTTTATATTCGGTTCAGAAACATAAACCTGAAGATTTGACTACAGGAAGGCAGATAGGAAATAATGAGGGGAGCTGTTTACTGGGAAAATCCTTTGGTACTGTGGACTTTAGAAAAAAAGAGTAATCAAGCTGATAAAATGAGATTTATCAGGTTTATGGAGCTTTATTAACTGAGGTTAAAAAACAGTACTAATATTCCTCAAATCCATGAGCAGTTTCTACTGAAATACTACAACACCACCACCAGAAAATGACATTATTCCTTCTGAGCTTTGAGGCCAGCAGAAATCCCTGTAAGAATTATTAGTTTTGTGTTGGCTATCAGGCTACACTGAGATTATCAGATACCAATAATAATCGTATCTTTCCCCCTAGGATTACTTCAAATCAGTCATGCCAAATTGATAACTAGAAAATTGTTTGTTTCATCAGAAATCAAAAGACAAAAATTAACATTTTTCACTTCTGTAATTAGGGAAGCACTGTTAAAAAGGCAAACGTTTCTAAAACCAAGGCTAGCAGAGAAACTCTTTGAAAATGGGCCATCTTTGCAATGAAGCCATCTTTGAGAAGCCATTTTAACTTAATCATCACATTTACATAATTATTTTTATATATATCCCATAAGACATTTAAAGTACCTTTGTCTACTGACTAAAACATCTCTGTCAATTCCACATTTACTGTATCATTATGATGAAAATCACCTGAAAAAGATTTTGATACTTTATTTTAATTGAAATAGCTCCTCACAAATGTCTTATCAGCTCTAATCACCATTCTACCATAGACACCAAATTATCTTGTCACTGAATTCCAATTCTCTAATTTCAATCAATTGACAGAAACTAATTGCATTCTCCAGTATCAAAGACAAATCTTTCCAGATCTTGCTAAACCTAAATTATTCATAGTCAGTACTAAACTACATGCACAGGGTTTGGGGCCATTCTCTTTGAATGGACCAACATTCTCTTCAAAATGTCATAAGAATTACAGGCTCCATAAAGTTCTCTGTAAAATAATTTTCCAGTATTAAGGTAATTTTGTTCCTGAATAGAATGAGGAACATGGCAGTCAAAAGCAGAAGGGTACAATGAGAGTATTTTAATATTTGACACCGGATATCTACCACCCACAACGTACTTTAGACACCATGAAATTACCTCTTAGGTATTTTCTTCAGGTCATTTAAGAAAGCTCAGTTTCCAAAATTTAATATGAACATTATCAGAAAGTTTTCATGGAAGCTATATACTCCAGGATTCTGATCCATTCCTCTTACCCCTTATAAAGGCGTGGGTAATTACACTGACAAATCCGAGTACGGCTTCAAGAGCTGTCATTGAATAAATCAGGAAAGATTATCATTACACAAGGGCTTGCTTACAAAACAGCTGGATGTAGAAAAGGGAAAAGAAAGCCAGTCTATTTGTAAAAGACACTTTGCTGATGCAAGGTGATTGGCCCACATTTTTTTTAATTTTTTTATACATAAAGAAATAAATGCAAATTCCATCGAGCCTGTGTAGGCTCATAATAATGTAACAAAAGACCTCAGCCATGCTACAGACTGCTGCAGACACCATGGTTTTGATAACACAAAACAGATCAAAATTCAAGCTGCCTAAACAGCAACTCCAAATAGACCATGTGGGAATTTTGGCTTGAACAAATGCACAGTGCTGTGTGCCTTGGCTGCTTGCATTGAGAGCCATCTGTGAGCAGGCAGAAAGCCTTATTGCAACTCAGCATGCCAGTGTCACAGGAGCTCCAGTGCCAGGCTAAGAGAACTTTAGATAGGCAATCTGCATGGCTACCCTAAGTGCTGTCTATCCTGCACAAAGCAACTCTTTCCTATTTATTTGCTAGCCTAGATAAAGCAATGAATAGACTTTAGATGAGCATTGCAATAGATGATATGCATATGAATTGGAATGGGATGGTATGGACTGGAATGGTATGGGCTGGATGGTACACACATGTATTCCAATATACATGGAATGTATAGATGGTGTATACACCTGCAAATATACATACAGCTATATATGGTGTATACACACAAATACATATGCACACACCTGCAAAGCATACATATTTGTACGATCAAGGAATATTTTTAAATTTTAAGGTCACTTGGGCAACTAAGAAAATCTTCATTCTAATTATACAGAATATTAGTATATATGCCAGAAGTTACAAAAATCACATAGCCTATGTGTGTTTCTTTAGTATCTGAAATAATTCTTGGTGCAAATGGGTACATGTAATCTGGTACCTACCAGATATGGCTGTCTGAAAATATCACCATTGACATATGATTTAAAACATATATATCATATATGATATCATATTATATGAAAACCTTAGGTCTCTCAAGTGCTGCCAGAATTTTGCCTTCCTGAAAAGTATACTTTTGCCCTATGGCTGACAGAATGAAAATATATTATATAAAAATATCACTAATCATGTAGTTTTAACTATGTGCTAAATCACAAATTAGGCTAGTTTTATACTGGATTTTAATGAGAAAGTATTCTGTGCTTTTATATGTGTAATATCTGCAAAACATGGTGTGCTGGTTTTAAGTTGTAGCTCAGTGTTTTAATAAAAAACCTCACAAGTAAAATATCAGTAATCACAGAAAAATACAAAAGCCAATAGCAGTCTTTAATTCTTACAACAAAAAAAGAGCATGGCAAAGATCAGATGAACTAATATTGAGAACAGATGAATCAATATCGTGACCTGCCACTGTTAATAGATAAAAAGACCTTCCAATACTCTCTGGTCAATATGTTATTATCACAAACTTTTCAAGCCCCGTATTGGGTACCAAAAAGGACTGTCATGGCTTAACTCCAGCTGGCAACTCAGCCCCACGCAGCTACTCATTCACTCACTCCCTCCCAGTGGGATGAGGGAGAGAATCTGAAGAGTAAAAGTGA
>VWZT01007253.1:9232-20196 GCA_013397055.1 Pachycephala philippinensis
AGATTGGGAATGGCTCCGTGTCCCTGCCTTGCCTTTCCCATGGGAGAGCTGTGAGTATCCCTCTCCCAGCAGTGCTGTAAGACACTCAGATCTCCTTCCAAACACTGCCCCTGGGTCTCCTACAAATCACCTCTGCCTGGAAAACGGCTGTTTGCTGCTGCCTGACTGAAAACAGCACGGGGAGCTCACAGCAGGGGCATTCCACAGCCTCCCTGCACGCTCAGCCAGGCAGGGAATGTTTGCTGGGGACACCCCAAGGTGCACAACGCTCACCCAGAGCCTCCCACTCAGCTCCAACACGCGATGGGAAGAGGGCTCTGCGCCGTGACTTCATCTCAAACCCCATTCCCAACATCTCAAACCCCATTCCCAACACAGAGCTGGACACAAGGCTCCCAGCCCAGCCCCAGCACCTCGTACCAGTGGCCATAGTCCAGGTGCTGCCTGAGCAGAGTGTGGGGCTGCACGGTGCCGTAGGCGTCCACCTCGGGCATGTTCAGGTCATCGATGAAGTACACGAGCCTCTTGGTGCCCGGGGGGCCGTAGTTCCTGCCAGCCTTTTTCTCCAGAGGCTTCTCCAGCACTCCTGCAGGGGCACAGTGACTGGATGTCATATTTGAAATTAGGTAATTGGCTTTTGCATATAAAAAATCATCTTATGACCAAGTTAATAGTTATTAAAGTTGTTAAGATAGTTAATTGTTAAATACCTTTTAATTATCAAGTTTCCATTGCTCTCTGTAAACCCATGTCCCTCCCCAGCAAATGACCCATTGGTGAAAGAAACTTTTGATGTACCTCAAAACTCACCAATCATACTGGGCCATGGGGCTGGACACTGGGGAGTTCTGGGAAGGGCCAAGAGGGTATAAAGGACTGACCACCAAAGGGGCTCACTCCTTTTTCCATCTGGCTTAGCTCCTGGGCACAAACTGCTTTTGCTCCCCCGGCACTGGGTAAGGGGGAGGTCAAGGGCCTATCTCTGTTCAGAGACCTTTTTTATTTTAAGAGAATTTTGCCTCAGATTAGCTGAAGTTAATCCAGCACTGAAGATTTCTGCTGTGGGCACCCAGCCAGTTTGGCACTGAGAGTCTCCAATCCTGAGATCCCGGGGTTTTTCTACTATTTTAATTTAAGAATTCGGATGCTGTTATTTTTCCAAATTATTTTTCTTGTAATAAACAATTTTGTTTTAATTAAAACAAGAGTTGTCCTTATTCTTGACACTGGAGATGATTGCTCAGCCCAGCCCTCTGCCTGCTGGCCCCGGGGAGCCCCAGCCCTCTCAGCTCCACCTGAGATGTTCAGGGCTTTTTAGGAAGGCAGAGCTGCTCTTGGCACAGGACACTGCTCCCAGCAGGACAGGGGCTGTTCCCAGGCCAGGAGCCCTCTCTGGGGCTGTCCCCAGACCACACCTGGGAGCCCCTTGAGCAGATTTTTGGTCTAGCTCAACCCAAATCACCAAGTTTTCAGTGCCTCCTTGTGAATAAAACACAGCAAACTCTGCTACCAGCCAGGGCTGCTTCAGAGCACAGATAAAGCCCTCTGCATCCCTCCTGCATGTTTGTCTAAGCTCAATCCTCCTGGCTGAGATGATCCTGATCCCCAGCACAGCACAGCGAGTCCCCTCCACTGCCTGTGTCCTGAGCATGGACAGCAGTGGGATGGAGCCAAGGAGATGCTGGAGCACAAAGCCCACAAGCAAAGCAAAAAAACCACCAGGATTTTGTGAAAGAAAACACATTTTTTACATCTTTTAGACAAAGGAAAAGGGTGGTTTTAGGGCCTGGACAACTTGAGAACAATCAAAATAATATTATATATTCAAGTGCACCAAAGAGAATCACAGAATCTAAAATGGTTTGGGATGGAAGGGACCTTAAAGGTTATCCAATTCCAACCCCTGCCATGGCAGGGACACCTCCCACTGTCCCAGGCTGCTCCCAGCCCCATCCAGCCTGGCCTTGGGCACTGCCAGGGATCCAGGGGCAGCCACAGCTTCTCTGGGCACCCTGTGCCAGGGCCTCCCACCCTCACAGGGAACAATTCCTTCCAAATATCCCATTTAACCCTGCCATTTGGCAGTGGGAAGCCATTCTCTCTTATCCTGTTGGGGAGGCTCAGGCTGGACATCAGCAGGAATTTCTCCATGGAAGGGGTGCTCAAGCTCTGGAAAATCCCCTTGGTTTAAGCAGAAGGCTGAGGTTACTGTTGCTCGAGACTGTAGCACGTTGGGAATATTTCCAGTGCTGGAGTGATATTTAATGCAAATCAGCCCACACTGCTGCACAAAATGTTTTATAGGTTATTGATTCCTTCCACTGCAGCCCAGCCAACCTTTACTGCCTCAGTGAGGGGCAAAGCAAACAGCAGCAGCTTTTCCCTGCCTGTCCTGGGATGATTTTTCTGCCAGGGGATTTCTTGGAGACCCATCCTCACTCCCAGGTGCCCGCAGCCCTCCTGGAGGGGGAGGCAGAATTTGTTTCACTGGCAAAATTTGGGGTTATCACCAGCCCTGAAAGCAGCAGCACGGCAAGGAGCAGCTCTTTGCAATTATGAATTTTGATAAAAAATTGGTGCAAATGCACACTTCCGCCATTCCTTATCGAGGGCAAAAGTTATTAAGGAAAATTTATATTCTGGGTTTTTTTTTCGGACCACAAATCTTTTAAAACCCCGTTTGTTTCCTGCTTGGGTGCCCTGCAGACAGGCTGGTTACCCACTAAGAATTCAGCTGTTTTCTTGCCACAGACACTTCTGCACAAAGGCGTGAATTGTGCTGAGAAAAATGATGGATTTTTCCTCAGTGGAGTCTCTTTCCCCCTTCAATAAAACCACAATATTTGAGATTTCTGGTAGCAAGTCAAATTAAGTGTTTCAAATAAGCATTTAATTTAAATTTAATTAGGCCTTAATTAACATATAAAATCAGCCCTTTTCGAGGTTAAACAAGGATGCAGGAGATTCATCACAGTGAAATGCAATTACTGGGGATGAAGTGACATGTTTGTGGAAGTCGCATTTTAATTCAAAGCCTATCCCACAATAATCCTGTGGCTCTGGGCTCCTGACACATCACCCTCAGCCCCTCAAACACTCACTGCACACCACACTTGGCAAGTGTGCATCCTCTCACCCTGATGGCCAAGGAGGAAAAGTCACCCAACCCCAAAATAACAATATTTATTGTCATTTTCTAGAGGCAGATGGGGAGTGGGAAGGTGTGGAATGAGGGAAGGGCTGCAGCTGATGGAGGAGCAGAGGTCCAGGAGGGCACGAGGCAGCACACCAGAGGTCCAGGCTGCACAGGAGGTGGGATTTGGTCACCAAATACACCAAAATACACCAAATACACCAAAGAAAATCTCAAAATGTGCCCAGGTTTGGGCACAGAGCGTGTCTGGCTCCTTTTAATCCCTACAAACATGAAATTCTCTAAGCCACAGGCCCACAAGGATGGTTTGAACCACATCCCTGTGCTTGCCCTAAAGAGTGCAGCTCTGAACTTTAAAAATCTCCATCCCAACAGGCACCTCGGCTAAGAATTCCTGCCTCTCAGGTCGGCTCTCTTTCTAAAGCAAATAAAAATTAAAACCCCAAACTGCTTTGGATTCGCATTTTACAAATCTAAAGAGGCACCTGGTGGGGAAGGGAGCAAAGCAGCCAACTGACAAACTCCACAAAATGGGACAAATTAACTAAAAAATGGAGCAGTAGGGAAGGGTGCCAAGCAGCATAAATCACAATTCTCTGTGATGAAGACGTGCTGGGCTCTGCAGAGAAGGGAGGGGAGGGCTCAGCCCCGAGCTCAGAGCTCCAGGGACACCCTGGACCTGCCCCACACCTGCACACACCCCCCTGGGCACCTGGGGGACACCAGGGGCAGCCCCCTCCCCAACCAAGGGCACCTCCCACTCCAGGAGGAAGGGAAAAAGGGAGGCTGTAACCATCACGCTGCCCATGGCTGTGAGATTGGCCAGAAGGGGAGTTTTACCCATTTCTTGCTTGAAGGACAAGGGGCTCAAACCATTTGCTGTGTGCAGAGGCAGCAGCAAGCCCAGAAAGCCTCCCAGCCTGCCCCAGAGAGCAGATGTAGCCCCACAGCATGGCCCCAGAGCAGGGGCTGGGCCTGTGGGGTCACCTCTCTGCCAGCAGATCAGCCCCAGAGAGAAATTTTAAACCACAAAACCTTTGTGAGAATGTTTGCAGCGCTGGGAGCCTGGCAGAGCAGGGGTGATGCCAGGGACACTCCTGTCCCCAGCTGGCACCACTCAGCCAGGAACAGCCCAGAGAGGGAGGGTTAATCCCTGACATCCCAAAGGCTTCACAGGATCATGGAATGGGTTGGAAGGGACCTTAAAGCTCATCTCATTTTAACCCTCTGCCATGGCAGGGACACCTCCCACTGCCCCAGGCTGCTCCAAGCCCTGTCCAGCCTGGCCTTGGGCACTGCCAGGGATCCAGGGGCAGCCACAGCTGCTCTGGGGAAGGAGGAGATGAGCTCAGTTGTTCAGAGCATGGTGCTGATCATGCCAAGGTTGTGCATTTGATCCCCAGATGAGGGGGATCAAATACTCTCCATACACTCAAGAGTTGGACTTGATGATCCTTGTGGGTCCCCTCCAACTCAGAATTCTCTGTGATTTCAGGACATTTAGGTTAAACCCAGCTGCATAAAGGAAGCAATTTGGTTTACAGTGACTCACAGTTGTAATTCAACCCGAAACAAAACCAGGTTGCTTCGTTACTGGTTAATAAATGTATGTCAAATTATTTTCTCTTTCGTTGGACACCATTCCAGAATGAGAGACCTTTCAAAAATTTCCTCCTTTTTCTTCATCTCTGAAGAGACTACCCAGCAGAACTGACCCTGCCTCAGTCTCAAACTTAATTTTCCACTGATGTTTCAAAATCCCCATCAGCAATATTCTTATGGACTTCCCCAGGACCAGAAATTCCTTGGGGGTCTGAGCCCCCCAAGTCAGCAGGCTCTGTGCCCCTGGGGAGGGGGTGTGGGATCTGCTCCATGGGCCACACTGGGCTGTGGCAGGAAGGGAGGACAGCCCCAGGAACCAGCCCTGGCTTCCAGCCTGCACATACCCATTAGCACCATCCTCACTGCTAATTGGGATGCAATTCCCATCATCGCACCCTGAGGACAGTTTGGATCCTCTCCAAGAAACCCATCCTGTTCGGCACAGGCTGAAATTCCAGCGTGTTAAAGACACACTTCAAGTCAAATACAAGCTGTAAAAACCGCAGCAGATTGAAGCCTGGGCTTTGGCCCAGCCCTGACACAGAGTGCTGGGGTTAAGAATGCAAATTCTCAGGTTGGGAAACATCACCTCCCCAAAACCAGGGTTGTGCTGAGCAGAGAGTTTCACTGTGGGGTTGTGGGTGTGCCCACAAACAGCATGGGCAGCTCACCCACGGTTCTTTCCTTGAGCACATCCCTCTCCAAACCCCAATGGATGCCCCAGGAATGTCAGAGAATCACAGAATTAACCAGGTTGGAAAAAACTTTGAGACCTTTGAAGCTGCGACCCAACACCTCCTCATCAACTAAACCATGGCACTGAGTGCCACATCCAGGCTTTGTTAAACACCTCCAGGGACGGTGACTGCACCTCCTCCCTGGGCAGCCCATTCCAACACCCAACCACCCTTTCTGTAAAGAAATCCTTCCTGATGTCCAGCCCCTGGTGCAGTTTAAGACCCAGCCATTGCCTTACCTTGCAGCATGGCAGAGGTGGTGTAGAAGTTAAAGGGGACCTTCTTCACCAGGAACCTGTCGGTGTCCAGGGAGCAGAGCGTGTCCCCCAGCAGCAGCGACTTGCCCGTGCCAGCCGTGCCCACCAGCAGCACGGGGCGCCGGCGCTGCAGCAGCCTGCCCACCAGGAACCTCACCCGAACCGTCTCGGCCGTGGGCACCAGGCAGGCCTGGGGGGCACAGCAACCACGTCAGCGTCCCCAGCCCTGCCACTGATGCCGCAAGTTTTAGCTTTTATATTTTTCAAATCCTGCATTCCCAGTGTGTAACTCTGCAGTGTCCTGCAGCCTGGGAGCTGCTGCTCTCTCATGCTGAGACAGACAGAACAAAGCCTCTCCAGGCTGCTCTCCAAGGACACCCAGCCCTTCCTAGGCCCAAAATGTGTAAACCAAAAGTCTCTAAAGGGGGGCAAGCTGAGGGGAAATTACATCATTGACTGAAGCTTCAATTGGAGAATTAACCCTGATGTGCAACTGACCCAAAGCTATAAAAGTGTGAAGAACTCGTGACTCGGGGTCCATCTTGGGTGCAGCCTTTGGCCTGCCCAGGGTGTGCCTCTGAAGGCCTTTCAAATAAATATCCACCTTTATTTCCTTCCTCCTGTCCAGTCTCTGTTTCTAGGTTGGCCTCTTTAGGCATCAGCACCACCGCACAGCCACCTCCTGGGAGGGCCAGGAAAGGGTGAGGTGACCCCTAGGGAAGGAATGATCGGCTGCTGACAGACATCAAAGTCCATCCTTCCAGGGGAACCCCTGGGAGCAGCACCTGGATCTCCCCACAAACTCACACCTTGCTAAAACGGTGTTGATTTTTACAAGTCATCTGCTCACTGTGGCGCTTTTAAAAGGACAGATGAGTGCAACTGGCAACCACAATTCACTACCTGAGAAACTCATTTTTCGGCCCAAACAGAGGCATCTCTATTTGCAGCCACGCAGAGTGACAACACACCATGGTGTCTCAGGGGCTTTGTCCCTGCTCTGTCTCACTTCTCTCTGCACCCTGGGCACAGCAGCTCCCTGCCTCTGCTGTGCATCACTCATGTTTGGAAGATGGATGGAGGTTGTGCTGTTACAGTCAAAGCACAGCAAAAAAGATGGGTAATTGAGTTGTATCCCATAAAGAATTCCATCAGTGCCTGACCTTTCACCAGAGTTCACTGAAACACCCACCTTGGGTCACTAAAACACAGCAGCTCCTGCAGCCCAGCAGCCTGCCCAGGTCACCCACCTGCAGTGGCACCTCTGGATCAAATTCAAACTGGGGAATAAGCTTAGACCAAGGCTCAAACTTCTTTGTTTCTGGATCAATGTAAAAGTCAAAGACCGTGCCCTGGGAAGGGAACTTGATCGTCTTGAACTCTGCCACCCACCACTTGCTGAACTCCACTCTGTAGTCCACGAGCTGCCAAAGAGAGGAGAAAACAGGCAGATTTGGAGAAATTCATTAGAGATGGAGAATGCTATTTATCCCAGTCCACCAGAGTGGGATTAGTCCTTAAAATATATTCCACAGCATAACAATCTTATCCTTTTTCCTATTATTAAGCCTAATTTTTCACTTTCTTCATTTTTTCTCATCACTCCTATTTATTCCCCGAAATAATTCATCCTCTGTGTTGATCACTCCTGGTATGCCTGAGATCAGACAGATGGATCAATTTGAAAGAGAGAAATACGTGCCTATGACTAAACAGACACTTGATTGATTTTTGGTGCCTACTTCTTCCAACAGACAAGGACACCACATCCATCTCCATCCATGGCCATGGGTAGGCAGAGCATGCATACCAAATCTCTTCCCCATAAATCACGCCGCCCTGCAAACACTGAGTTGTTGTTTTCTGGCCTCTTTTCAAGCAGGAGCAGCAGTGCTGCAGCCCCCAGTGCAGCAAAGCACGGGACAGGGACTGTGCTCCTGTGGCTTAGCTGTTCCTGTGCTGCCACAGAGCCCAGCCCTGCTTTCCTGCCTTTCCCCGCTCTCTCTTTGCATTCATGGAGATTTTGAAGCGTCTGAACTTTTTGTTGGGGGCTGGGCTGACAGTTTTTGCTTTAGCTACTGAGTCAGGATTTGCAGAATGTGCTTAGTCCCCTTCCCTGCCCCAGGTCTCCTCTGTGAAACTGGGCCAGTCCCTGTCTGAGCCCTTCCCACGCAGAGCACAGGGACTGCAGCCCTCAGCCCTGGGGAGAAACAGGAGGGGAAGGAGGGGTAAAGTGCTGCTAAAAGATGTCTGGGAGAGAGCAGATGCATCACTGACCTCGATGTAGCAGCACAGTTTGCTCCTGGGGCATCTCCATCAGGTCTCTCCTCCCCACAGCCACCCCACGGGCTTTCCTGGGACCAGGTGGGACCTTGGGCTGCTCAGCCTCCATCAGGAAACCTGGCTCTGAACTGAGTGTCCTCTGCAAAGCTCCCTGAGCCACCACACATCAAAAGACCAGAGGATTTGAAAAACACGTTATTAGCATCCAGGATTTTGCAGTCTGGTGCTGCCCAGAGAGGCAGAGTGACTGTAATCGCCTTTCTGCTGTTGTCACAACTCCTCAGGCCGGCAGCAGAGCGGGGATGTGCAGTGCTGCTAAAAGCTTTCTCACAGTGCTGCTGGGAGGGGCTGCCTACCCCCTGAGCCCTTCAGTGCAGCAGTCCCAGCCCCAGCTCCACTGCCAGAACGGTGTCGAGCTCAAACTGCTTCCCTAACAAAAACCCCATATGGATTTCTGCTAATTTCAGAGCCTGGAAATGGCAAATCTATCATCTGCTTTTATAGAGAGGCCCCGCTCCCCACCAACAAACGCCGAGCAGTGGGAAGCCTTCCAGCCCGTTCTTCCTGACATTTCGGCAGCAAAAGGTCACCAGGAAGGGCACCTTCAGCAGGGAGCAATAAACAGCTTTTATATTGGATCATTTTTCATCAGGCTCCCCCTCGCTCGGACGCTGTGTGCTTGCGCTCTCCTCCCTGACATTTACAGAGCAGCGCAGGCAGCAACCTCCAGCATCCTCCCAGCGGGGTGCTGAGCTGCTCCCAGCTCCTCCTGCCTCTCCCAGCTCCTCCTGCCTCTCCCAGCTCCTCCTGCCACACTCCCAGCTGTGCCAAGGCCCTGCCGTGTTGCCTTGAGTTTTGCAGTTCCTCGATGTTTTAATTTTCTGTAAGAGTTTCTCACACACTTTCTGTAAACACAGCCACGCTTTGCTCACCGTGCTTTATTGTTTGCACATTTGCACAAAGCCCATTTCTCCTGGGCGGAGACGTTTGATGGATTTTCCCTTTGACCAGTGTGATTGAGGAGTGGTAACTTCCCCCTCCAATCCACGGTGATTTCTAAGAACATATATAATAAAAGCTCGAGGTCATCTGACCCCCTCTTTTTCTGCTTCTCTCTTGACAAGGGTCTGTGTGTTCTTTTCGCATCCAAGTGCGACACTGCCATGCCAGGACCAAGTGCTATGGCACAGGAATGCTGTGTCCAAGTGCCACTGACTGCCCTCCAGCTGACCCACGAGGGGCTGGAAGTTCCTCTGCTGAGGGAGCAGTTCATGCTGCTGGGCAAGGGCCAGCCGTGCTCCCCAGGCTTGGCTGGAATGGGATTTAAGTCACCCTGCACTGCCAAAACCCAGGCTGTGGTTTTCCCAGCTGGCACATCGGGAATGAAGGGTTAAATCCTCCCCAAATCCAGGACAGCTGGTCTCACCCTTGGGGTGATGGCACCGAGGGAGCACCATGCTGAGCTTGGCCAGTGTTCATCCCTGAAATGCCCACTGCCCTGCCCTACTGAGCACCCCTGTCCTGTGCCATTCTACCAGAAATTGAGGACAGCCAGCTCTCAACATCCCCCTGTGGTTAATAACAGCCAGTGGTGACAGAGCTGCTCTGTGCCACAGAGCCCAGCTCTCACCTGCACAGTTCAGTGGCTGGGGAATGCTCCACTGATGGATTCACCAGATAAATCCATCTTAATTTCATCACTTCATGCACATCCACAACCTCTATAAATTAATATTTCTCCCCAGCGAAATGTTTCTGCGTAAGCAAACACCCTCCACCTCCACCCTGTGGGCCCCCAGCCATTCCCCAGTGTTACCCCCTGGATAATGAGGTCTTTCATGACAGGGATTGTTTGGTTCAGGTTTCCAGGTCAAACAGCACCACTGACACAGCTTTAGGTCCGGGAAAGTAGAAAAAAGTAGGGAAAAAAAAGGCAATAAAAGGCCTCTTGCAAGATTCTGATGTGGCACCTCCCTTCTTACCTGGTCCTGAAACATGGACCCACCAAAGGCCCAGACAGCAGCAAAGACAAAGTAAAGTTCATAGAGCTCCTTGGGGCAGTCAGGAGGGGTGTTCTCCTCCGTCAGGAGGCATTCCAGGAGGTAACACAGCATCTGAACCATGCTCTGCTCAGGAATGGGAATAATCTTCTTAAATCTGAGGGATGGAAATTGAAAAAATGATTGGGAATTATAACTGGGTGAAGCACCCGGGCTGCTCCCAGCCCAGGAAAGCAAGGCAGGAGTGCTTTGCCAGAATATCAGCATTTTCCTTGTCCGCAGTGAGTGCCTGATTCCCTGGAAAAGCACTGAGGAGAACACCCATCCTCTGCCTGGGCCCGCTGGCATTGGCACACACTCACGTAATAACAGTAATCAGAAGTTTCAAGCATTTAAAAACTTTGATCCTCTCGAAAAGAAGTAAAACGGAGGAGTTGCTAAAGGCGATGATTTCCTGGGAGCGTGAGGAGTTCAAAAGCGGTCAAATAGAGGAGTAATAAAATAAAACCTTTCATCTTGCCATTTTACATTCGTTTTAGCTACACTTACAGAATTCCAAACTAATATTGTCGCAGCACTGAAGTCCTCCATAAAGTAATTAGAGCTATTTGAAAGGTTGGTTCTACAATTTCTGAATTAAGCAAGCTCCCAAAATACTCAGCTCGGGGTTGGTGCAGCTAATCCTGGGGATTTCATGGTCTGACAATTGCTCAGCAGAGAGGGCTGGAGATGCTCGATGGGCTTTGCTGCCAACAGCTTTAAAGTTTGGGCACCCAGAGAGCAGCTCCCCAGCAAGATTCCCAACTCCCAGTCCCAAGGAGCAGGACTTGCACTGCAGCAGCTCCTCCTGACACCCCTCGGGGGCTGGTGGTGCCCAGGTTCAGCTGGACACTGACTTTTCTTCATTTTCTTTCTTTTTTTTTTTTTTTTT
>VWZT01007253.1:20336-32607 GCA_013397055.1 Pachycephala philippinensis
CAGGGACACCTCCCACTGTCCCAGGCTGCTCCAAGCCCTGTCCAACCTGGCCTTGGGCACTTCCAGAGATCCAGGGGCAGCCACAGCTGCTCTGGGCACCCTGTGCCAGGGCCCCACCCTCACAGCCAAGAATTTCTTCCTAATACCTACTCTAAATTTCCCCTTGTTCAGTTTAAAACCATCACTCCTTGTCCTATTTGTCACATTCAGTGGTCAGTGTCCAGCCCAGGCTGGGTGCTCACACAGAGCAACTCAACTGTGCTTAAATGCTTCAGGAGAGAAATCCGAGAGAACTGCCTCTGGAGCAATCCCACCCTCTCACACCAACACCAGCTTCCTGCTCATCCCCAAGGGGCAGGAAAATATATGGGGAGAGGATAAAAGAGGATCTGCTCTCTCCATCCTCCACACTTTCTTTCAGCAGCGGTCTGAAACCTGCTCTACTGATGCATAACTTGTGGAGAGAACTTGGCCTGACATGACAGGAGACTGCAAAGACTTTCTCTTTAGGATCTCTTGGATTTACTTTCCAAGAGGTACAGAACTGATACAAACACAGGAACCACCAAATCAATACCCAAGGAGAACCAGAGCAGATCAGCCAAGGGTGGGCAGGAGTGTCAGCTGCCCCCTCACCCCACTGCTTCCTGCAGCTGAAGCCAAGGACACTCAGGGCTCCTGGGGACAAGGAGGACACTGTCCAGCCCTGGAGCACAGCTGCTCTGGAAGGTGCTCAGTGGAGACACAGCCACCCTGCAGTGGTACCTGCTTCTGAGGGTGTCCAGGCACACGGGCAGGTACTTGTCAAACAGAATGGTCAGGTTGGCTCTCTCAGACTGCACCTCTCGCCGGTCAATCCAGCTGCTCACAGGGGGATTCCAGCCCAGATCCGCAGGATTGATGTACAGGATCCCTTGAGGTGCAGGAGAAGAGAGAACAGTAAGGACACAGCAGATAATCTCCCTTTTTCCACCAGAACTTTTCAGCTACTCTTCCACAACTGAAACCCTGCCAAATGCACCTGGTCCCTCCTCCTGCCCCACTGCAGAGGGGAAACATTAACAGTGAAGAGATGCACCTCAGGAAAGCAGGACAGCTGTCACGCCCCTGCCCCAAATTCAGAACATGGTATTGCCTGAGCCATGTTATTGCTCTGGGCCCCAGGCACCAGGGAACACCTTCATTCCCCGTTCCCATGAACTTCTCCAAAGGACCAGGAGTTCTTTGGGATAGAGACAGCTCTCTCCTCATTAGGCCCACACAGAGCTGTGCAGGAGTGCTGTCTCAGCAGTGCTGCAGCCATGACCCCACAGCAGCAGTAGGAACACTCCAAGTACACCCCCAAGATGATTCCAGCTCAGGATCCTCTGCGTGTCCGTGTGCTTCAGGAGCACACCCTGCACACCGCGGGCAGCTGTGCTCCAGGCTGGGAGCTTTCAAAGGGACACCAAAACACTGATTATCAGCCCCAGATGGCACCTGGTGCAAGGTGCAGCTCAGGTGGGACTCACCTGCCCGGGACACGGTGGCCGGGGTGGCCGTGCGCAGGTGGCTGATCTCGAACAGCAGCCTCATCGTGGGGTTCAGGGGGATCCTCTCGTTGCTGGCCAGGGTCAGCACCTGTGTGAGCAGACAGACAGACAGACAGACAGCCTGGAGCTCTCCCAGGAGCAGGGATGAAGAGCATTCAGCACCTGGCACTGCCCGGCTTGGCTGCCCAGCCCAGCTCCTCAAGGCACAGCAGCTCCTGGGCAAAGGGCTGCAGCCCCAGCAGGGTCCAGCAGGACAAGGGGGGGTTCTGCCCCTCTGCCCCTGTGCTCAGGTGAGACCCCACCTGCAGAGCTGCCCCAACAGCACAGGAAGGACCTGGAGCTGCTGGAGAGAGCCCAGAGGAGGCACCAGGATGGGCAGAGGGATGCAGCAGCTCTGCTAGTTCTCAGACAGGCTGAGAAAACTGGGGTTGTTCAGCCTGAAGAAGGATCTGGGATGATCTTGCTGTGGCCTTTTGGTACCTAAAGGGGCTCCAAGAGAGCAGGAGAGAGACTTTGGACAAGGGATGGAGGGACAGGATACAGGGAATGGCTTCCCACTGCCAGAGGGCAGGGATGGATGGGATCTTGGGAAGGAATTCCTGGCTGTGAGGGTGGGGAGGCCCTGGCACAGGGTGCCCAGAGCAGCTGTGGCTGCCCCTGGATCCCTGGCAGTGCCCAAGGCCAGGCTGGACGGGGCTGGGAGCAGCCTGGGACAGTGGGAGGTGTCCCTGCCATGGCAGGGGGGGATGGGATGAGCTTTAAGGTCGCACTCTGTGGTGCCATGACATGATTTGTGCCAGGCATTAGAATGATCCTTTTCTCTTCCACAGCCCAAAGAATCCAAAGCACTCCCTCAGAGCGGGGAAAAGGCACAGAATTACGTCCCTACCCTGTTTCCAAAGGGCCTGAAGTTATGATCAGGACATTTGTGATTACTCACGAGCACAGCTCTCCAGAAAAGCGCAATTCCAGTGAAAACAAGCTCTGAGCTATTTCCCTCATGCACCATTGCCTTTATGCAATATTATTTGGCGTGTCTGAAGAAACCCAACTGCGTTATTCCGGGAGGTGTCATTCCAGCATCTGCATCTCCCCCAGGCTGACTCACACCCCACAAGGAATACCTGCTTCTTTATTTCCGTTACCTTATTATCATCCATCACAGTGTTAAGGGATTCAATCCACATCGGATCAATATCTCCATCCAGCACCACCCACTTGGGGCCATCGTGGGAGATGTTGGCCAGCTCTCTCATGATTGATGAAAATAGTCCTGGGAGGGAGACACGAGCACATTGATGAACACTGAAGTTGTCACCTGCTCTAACAGATTTTTCCAGCTACTCCCTAAAAATTATGCTTTCCCCTTAAACGTTCATAACTCTTTGCATCTGGACATGAATAATACTATGTAGTGATATCTGCTTTGAAGAAAAAAAGCGTTATCAGAGTTGTTATCACTGAGAATGACTGTGGACCTACGTGAACTTCATTCCCACTGAAAATCATAAGGCAGAGGAAAAATGAAGAACAGATACTCAGAGGGAAAAAAAAAGACACAATTTACACAATGCAGAGAAAACCATCTGAACATGCCTTGAAAATTCTTAATTTTTTTTCCTGTGGCTTGAAGCATATGAGGGAAATTAAGATGCTTTAAACACTGGGTCATGGCTTTAGTGAGACTGAGGGGAGAACAAGCCCAGACTGACATTGAGTGACAGAACAAAATGTCAGTAAAATCAAGGAGACAGAGAGGATACAGAGTCTCAGGGGGAGTAAATAATGAATGTTAAGAAGAGTGAGAAGCTGGGAACAGAGCAGAAGTACTGCAGGGCAAACGAGAGCTCCACAAAACCATCACTCTCCTCCACACGAGGAAATACCTAGGGAAAGGCTGGTCTGCATGAAGGAACATCAGGCAAACATTAAAAACAGCCTCTCTCGTGGTGAGCTGTGACAGGAATGCTTTTTGTTTCTCCAGGACAAGCTATTCCCTCGTGACCCAGGTCAGGAACGGCCGGTGGCACTGCACGACCGAAACACAGCTCAGGCACAACAAATGCAGAGCAGCTCAGCCAACACAGGTACGAGATGGGGTCAGGAATGAAACCTCCCTGGCTCTGCCTGGACTCAGCTCCTCACGCTGGACACAGCTTGGCAGCCACCCCAGCACCATCAGTGTCAGCTCCTGCCTGAGAGCATCACACACCACAGCAGCAGCTGCAGGGAAGTGCCCCTCTCCCAGCCCCGGGCATCCGCACCACAGAGGGGTCTTGGGATTTGGAAGGAGTTTGGTTCTACAAATAACACTTCTAGGATTCCCTTGTGGGGCCTTTTCCCACCTAACCTGCACAAACTTTCCAGCTGCTGGCAGTGAAATGAGTGGCAGGATGAACTCGGGAAGAGGAAAAGGAGGAGCTGATCCCAAAGGGAGCACATCCTCTCTTGTCAGGCTGTGCTGAAAATGGCCTGGCTGGTCTTTGACATGAAGAAACAACATTTTCAGGGATGGTTAATGCAGAAAACATCTGCCTTGAGCCATCAGAGAGGAGTCCTGTAAGCTCTCTTGAAACATTAGAGGATTGAGAATACTGGGCAGCCACCTGCCAATGTCCCTCCTGCTGTCCAGTGCCACCCACAGTCCCTGATCCACAACCCCAACGTGCAGATCTCTCTGCAGGGTGCTGGCTGCATCCCACACTTCCCTCTGTCACTTTGATTTAGGGTTCCCAATCACAATTAAAAAGAGATTAACCCTGACACTGGAGCAAAGCAGGGGCCAGGGGAGGCGGTGGCAGCTCAGCTCTGGAGACCTCTGGCCGAGGATGATTTATGGAGCCGTCCTCCCTCACCTCCCCCACGGCTCCCAGAACAGCCACACAGGGAAATCAAAGCTGCCTTTCTGGATTAGTCACAACCCAACGTTCTCACTCCACATCTCTGTAACCTTTCAGCAGGCTTTAAATGCTCGTCTTATCCTCCTCAGGAGCAATCAGGATCAACAGCCTGGCAAACGCCGTGTGCTAGGGATCAGACAGGGGTATTTAGTGCAAAAACACCTCTCAAGGGTTGCTGGGAGCGTTCAGCCACGGAAACCTGGCCATGGCACTTTTTGGGGGGCCCCAGTGCACAGCACACAGCAGGAGGGAACTCTCTTCCATCAGCAGCCCAGCCCCAAAAAACAGCCTGCCCCAGTCAGGAATTGGGAAGTGTTGGTGTTGATGGACATGATAATTATCCTTATGGCAAAAGGATAAATTCCCATTTGAACACCAAAAAGCTGTGACACCCTACATGTCCTTCCAGCAGCAAACCCTCACAGGGCTGGGAGCAGCAGCTGGGCTGTGAGACCTGCACAGAGAACCATCATCCTGCACAGAGAACCATCACCCTGCTGCCATTCAGGAGGATCATTAAAAATACCCTTTTTATCTCCAGATTCAGGCGTGAAATGACATTTACCATCTTTCCACTCTCTGGTTGCTGGGTTAATGATGCCGAAAAGCTCGTCGTTGGTGACAGCCTTGGGGTTGAGGTCTGTCCAGACAGGACGGCGCTTCATCCTCTGGTAGCTCCTGTGCAGGGACCTCAGCACCTGGGACTTGCCCGTGCCTGCAGATCCCACCACGAACACGGAGTGCCGGACACTCAGCAGCTCCTCCAGCTGCACCACCTGGGGAAACCACCCAGAGCTCACACAAACATGCCAAACTGAACTTCAAACGTGCAAAATCTGGTCTACGGGAGGGAGTCCCTGTATGGATGCTAAAAAGCTCAAGCAGAGAAGTTTTCAGCTCTCAGCAGCAGTTTGTGAGAGCTCTGTTCTTTCTCATGCGAAACTATGCAAAACATGATAAAGCTTTCTGTAAACAGACTTTGCTAATCTTGCACCTGCGAATATAATTAGAGTTGTTGTGATACCAACTGGAGAAATGGATGATGTGAGAATTGATCAATCACTCCGGTAGGTAGTTAGCTAGAGGTCNCCCCTGGCAGGGGGGTGGAATGAGATGTCCTTTAAGGTCCCTTCCAACCCAAATCATTCCGTGGAATTAGCTCTCATTGGGCCTCTTCTGTAGAAATTTGTGACCCAGAGACACAAAGGGATTTAACCCTGAGTTTGGTCTGACCACTCTAACCATGATGGGTGAAATCCTGAGCAGGCAGGCAAACCTCCAGCACTGTGTGACAGCCTCCAGCCAAGGAGGCTCTGCTCTCCAAGGGCTGCCTGTGCACGAGCCTACAAGAGTCAGCTTCTTTGTAAACCCAAGGAAGAGGCAGTGCTGGCTTTAGGAGCAGCTGCAACTGCATCAGACCCTGTCTGCAAGGGGAATATTGTGGCTGCTCCATCCCTGGAAGTGTCCAAGACCAGGTGGACAGGGTTTGGGAGCCTCCTGGGATAGTGGAAGGTGTCCCTGCCCATGGCGGGGGTTGGAATGAGCTGAGCTTCAAGGTCCTTTCCAACTCAAACCATTCCACGATTCTGTGATTGTGCAGAGCCCTCTTTGAAGAACCAAAGATGGTTGAGAAAACCCAACTGAGCTGGTGCTGGTGTAGGTAAAGAAGAATATCCCCTGGTCTTACTTTGAGCACAAAGTTGTCCTCGGGCTGCAGCCGGAGCTCCAGCACAGCCTCCTTCACCACTGCCTCAAAACCCAGGTCACGCTTCCGAGGCACATCCAGGGCAGGGAACAGGTCCCCGATGAGGCCCATGAACACGGGCACATCGTCTGTGACAATCTTGGGGATGTTGAAGTCTCGGAGGGAGCGCATCAGGACCTGCTCCTCGGGCCGCTCCGGGTCCGCGCGCTTCAGGGAGCCGGCCACCACCAGCACCGACTTGATGGCCCGCAGCCCCCAGTCGTAGTGGTCCTGCACGGGGGGCAGAAGGAAATAAAAACAGTGAGGGGTTTATGCCCAGGCAGCACCAGCAGGACAAGAACCAGCAGCCCCAGCTGCCAGACCGGTCAGCAATGGAAATGCAGCCAAATCCATTATCTGTGTGGTGGCCAGAGACTTCCACCAGCCTGAGCCAGCTGCTCTCCGTTTCAGAAGGTGAGCTTCCCACCAGGGACAGCACTAAAGAGTCAAATATTTCAGCTGTTCACGCCATCACATGGGCTAAGAGTTGGAACTAAGTCAGCAGGAGGACTTGCACCCTGGAGACCTAAGCAATTTCTTTTTCCTAAACCCTAAAGCAGTTTGCTTGGGTTTTGTGCAGGTTAAGCTAGGCCAGCCAGAGCCCTGGATCTGCAGCAGCTACTGAGGGCAAAGGCCTCAGACACCCAAATTTCTCCATCCTGCCCATCAGCAGGTTACCAGGCACATTTGGTCCTGGGCACAGTCACTAAGCAGGGGCAGGGAGGACACTGCTGAAAAGGAATCCTGAAGAGGCATGAGAGGAACCAAGCCAACAAGCAAGTCCTTCTATTTCTGCTCTGTTAAGACCCTGCAGAGCACGGCCCAACAGCTTGACTGCTTCATGTGGGAGGCCACAGCTGCACAGCACAAAGCTTCTGCGACAAGGCAGAAACGCACCCAAGCCCATGCTGGCACAGCCAAGATCAGGTTTTCCATCTGGAGCCCCGATTCAACTCACCAGTGGCCCCAGCTTTGATCTAAGCAGATGATGACAAGCTAAAATCTGATTAACCAGAGTTTTGCACTGAAAGTGACCCCACATGGTCAACACTTGACATGAAAGAGAAGTATTTAGTTGGACTGAGAGAGGAACAGTCATCATGAACCCCTTGCAGGCAGGAGAATCAATAGGAACTAAGAGACTGGAAAGCAAAGGGTCACTGAATACTGCCCCAGCCATGGTGGCAATTGAAAAACCTCACTAATGTGGTTGGTCAAGTGCTTTTGTGCTTTCGTCCCTGCAGATCCTCCAGGAGAGCAGTTTGAAAATGTCATTGCTCTGATGATCACAAACCCTCTCTTCTCCCAGCAGCTGCCACAAAGGCAGTCAGTAACTAAAAGCTGTGAAGCTCCAGCCATGGAGGCGCATGGCAGCATGTCAAATTCCTAATTTGGGGGATCCAGAGCACAGCAGAGGCTCACCTGCTTGGACAGGAGCTCCTTGCAGAGCTGGTACAGCGTGATGAACTTCCTGGCTAAGGCCCGGGCCTCGAGGAAGCCCTCGGCCACCAACATAATCTCACAGATCAGCTCAAAGTCTGGCACCACCATCGCACAGGGCCTGGGGAGACAGGCAGGAGAGGATTGCAGAGAAAGTGTTGACTGCAGAGCTCAAGGGCAGTGGATTTGTAGCTTTATCTTCCAGGTCCTCCCCAGTGAGCCGCTGGAGACCTTCCCAGTCTGCCCACACCGCTTTTCCCATGGCACAGGACAGAGCTCCCTTGCCCTCCCTGCAAATATCTGTGAATCCCCATTGTGAGTGAATTTCCCAAAAAAATGAAGCCAAACTTGGATGTTCCAAAGGACAATCTCTGCCAGTCTTACAGCACAGGTCACAAAACCCGACCTCGACTCACCTGAAGAGAGCTTTTAAATTCTCAGGCAGCTCGGTTCGTCCTGCATAACCGGGGTTCATAGTGATGAAAATCCCGACTGAGGGGACTAAATTAATGTCTTCTCCGAGAAAATTGAAGGATTTCTTCTTCTCCCGTATTGCATCCTGCACACTCTTCACCTAGGAACCAGGGCAGTGCTTAGTGCTGGTGTTCAGGTGTGAACAACCCCAGGCAGCAGTGCTGCCCTCCCTGCACCTGGCCCATGGTGCCTGGGGCTTGTCACTGCTCTGGCTTGGGTTTTTACTGACCACATAAATCTTTATACACTGTTTGGGGTAAACCTGCGTGTTTCCCATCACAATCCAACTCTGACAAAGCAGAAAAGAGCTGGAGAGACTGGGCAGTCAAACTGAAAGGAGTTGCAGGAATTTGCTTCATAAGATGCTGATGGATGTGGGTGAGCGGAGAAGGAAATGCCTCCAAAGCTGCCTGGATCTCACAGCAAAAACCCCATGGGCTAAACCAGCTCTTCAACTTCCCAACCTCGCAGGAGGCCAGAGCTGGAGAGGAGATGCAGGGCTGTGGAGGCACCTACTACAGCTAGGTCACCTCACTGCCCACCTTCCATGGGGTGGAGTAATTCCACTACAGCCGGATCACCTCACTGCCCACCTTCCATGGAGTGAGTCCATTACAGCTGGATCACCTCACTGCCCACTTTCCATTCCCATGGAGTGATTCCATTACAGCCAGACCCTCCCTCCCCACCTTCCCAAGGGAGCAGCTCCTTGCACCCAGCTCTCCTCCTGGATAGCACCACTCCGGTGAGGGAGGAATCTCTCCCTCTGCTCGCTGCCCTAAACTTACCCCCGTTTGCCATCCTAAAACCAAGCAATTAATGGAGTTTCTCAGTGCAAGGACCCGCATGGACACGGGCTGCATGAGTAAGGCAGCCAGTTAACATCGCCATGGTTACCCTCTAACAGCAGCGGGAGAGGCGATGATGGAGTGACAGCCCTGCCTCGCTCCAGCCAGGAGCCAGGGAATCATTAGCAGTTGAGTCATATCTGGGCTTCTTTTTTTCAGCTTCCCTTTTTATTTTAACATCCTCAAAGACGTTTTTCAATGACGACTTTAAACTAGAAGCTGGTGGAAGGGAAACGGGGAGGGAACGACGCACAAACTCCTGTACCCACCCACTGGGACTTCCCTGGGACATCACACGAGGGACAAGGATGAGAGAAAGAGAGATGAGAGTGAGGAGTGCGTGGAGGGGTTCAGAACAATTCCTTTGACCAAAACATTTACAGAAGTGTAGAAACTTCTGGGCTCTGGACCCTAATTTCTGCAATGCCAAGCCCCAAAGCGGGTCTAGGAAGAATTCAGCACCTCAGTCAAACACTGGGATCCCAAAACCTCCACTTGCAGCTGACATTTGGGACCAGAAGAACTTGGACATTTTGGCAACTCAAATTTCAGCACTGAAGTACCCCAAGACTCAAACCCTTCAGTTCTGCCCCTGTGGGAGGTGGCTGGGTCTGGACAGTGCAGCTGAGCACCCAGCTGCCACTCCAACTCCTCTGGCAGTTGATTTAACTGGCATTTTTGGGGGATTCCAATGAGATTTTGGATCTGGACAACACCTAGACCCAGGGAGAAGGAAGGGAGAGAGGAAGGAAGGTTTGTATTTATCCACAAGCTTTTCTCCACTTACCTGTACAGCAACCACAGAAAGGACCTCGACTGAGATCCTGTTAAATTCATCAAAACAGCCCCAGGCTCCTGTCTGGGAAAGGCCTTTGTAAATATTCCCACAAGACTGAAGAGAAAAAAATAAAATAAAATTACAAGAGTGAAATCACAAACGGAATCAACTCCAGCAAAAAACGGATTTGATTTCCCTGCCTGTTTATTTATAGCAATTTACAGTCTATTGTGGGTATTTAGAAAAGTGCATGGGAGCAGCAGGCACAATTCAATTATAATATTTATAGCTCTGCACAGTTTGCCACTTGATTTGCTAATTGCACTCTCTCGACATCTCTGCGCTCTGGTTCCATTTAAAGGTCACCTGGGCTGAGTTACTGATGGCCCCACTTCCAGGAGAGACCTCAGCTGGATAAAATACCATCCAAGGCCACCAAACCCAGTGCCCCTGGAGAGCACAGGGCTCAGCCCCTGACCCAGCGCTGGCCTCATCCCAGGAGAGGATCCTGAGCAACCAGGAGAGGTCCCTCCCCGTGCCCATGGGTGTGCCCAGAGGGAATGGATCAGCACAGCCTCAGCTCCACTGAGCAGGCCAGAATTTGTGAAGTATTTCATGTGGGATCTAACTCCAGGAGGGAAGGAAAAGGTGGAGCAGGGCAGAGAGCACAGCTCAGGTCTCTTCCTCCTGCAGAACCTTGTGCAAGTCTCAGAGAAGAAAAGGGAGGAGGAGAAGCTGTTCAGCAGAGGGAAGGCAGCAGGGATGTGAGGAGAGGGGATGGATCAGAGCAAGCCCAGCTGGATAACTCCCACCCTGCAGGAGCAGCCCCAGTTTGGGGGGAGCTGTACCTTGTAGTCCATCTGCTCGGAGCAGTTGAACACGTACACCATGATGCCCAGGGCACGGCCCAGGTCCTTGGTGGTCTCTGTCTTGCCGGTGCCAGCAGGGCCCGCCGGGGCCCCACTCATGGTCAGGTGCAGGGACTGGGTCAGGGTGATGTAACACCTGCACAGCACCAGGGAAAGGGGGAAAGAGACTGAGACCACTGCCCTGTGTGCCCTGAGTTTTGCAGTTCCTCGATGTTTTCATTTTCTGTAAGAGTTTCTCTCGCACTTTCTGTAAACACAGCCATGCTTTGCTAACCGTGCTTTATTGTTTGCATTCCATTTCTCCTGGGTGGAAACGTTTGATGGATTTTCCCTTTGACCAGTGTGATGGAGGGGTGGTAATTTCTCCCTCCAATCCACGGTGATTTCTAAGAACATAGATAATAAAGGCTCGGAGTCATCTGACCCCCTTTTTTCTTCTTCTCTCTTGACAAGGGTCTGCGTGGTTCTTTTCGTGTCCAAGTGCGACACCAGTGCACTCTGGAGAGCCCTGCACCCTCCTTGGGGACAGCTCTGGGTGAGCATGGCCAAGCTGAAAGTCCTCGTGGGCATTGACAACCACCTCTGCCCTGCTGTGACTTCTCCAGTCATAAAGGAATTCCAATCATAATGGTTGGAAAAGAGCTTTAAGATCATCCAGTCCAATCATCAGGACAGCACCAGCACCTTGTTCACCACTAAACCACGTCCTTTAGTGCCACATCCATGTGTTTTCTGAACAACTTCAGGGATGGTGATTCCACCACTGCCCCGGGCAGCCTGTGCCAGGGTTTGACAACACTTTCAGTGAAGAGATTTTTCCTAATAACCAATCTGAACCTCCCCTGGTGTGACTTGATGCCGGTTCCTCTCATCCTGTCCCTGTTCCCCGGGAGCAGACCTGACCCCACCCCGGCTGCCCTGTCCTGTCAGGGAGCTGCAGAGAGTGAGAAGATCCCCTCTGAGCCTCCTTTCCTCCAGGAAAATCCCCCCAGCTCCCTCACTGTAAAACCCCAAACCGAGTGAGAGTTGCAGCTCTGCCACCAGATTGCTGGGACACGGAGGGCAAACAAGAGGGACGTGGGCATCCCAAATTCACCCCTCTTTGTCTGGCAGCTCTGTCTCAGCTGTGAGGGAGCTCCCCAGGGCCTCACCTGTCGGTCAGGGGGGTGATGACGAGCCGAGGGGTGTTGCCCAGGTACTCGTAGGAGTAGAGGAACTGGGCGTCGCAGATGTTGGCCAGGCAGTGCCGCTCCTCGTCCGACCAGCGGTGCCTCAGCTGCGACAGCCACAGGAACGCCTGGCCACTGTCCACCTGCAAGGGGCCACCAGCATTGTCACAGCAGGGCAGGGCAGGGCAGGGCAGGGCAGGGCAGGGCAGGGCAGGGGGTGCCAGGCACACACAGCTCAGGGCCCCAGGGGGACGGCGAGGGAGTTGGCACTGGCTATGGACTGGTCACTGCTGGCACTGGCCATGGACTGGTCACTGCTGTCACTGGCTATGGACTGGTCACTGCTGGCACTGGCCATGGACTGGTCACTGCTGGCACCGGCCATGGACTGGTCACTGCTGTCACTGGCCATGGACTGGTCACTGCTGGCACCGGCCATGGACTGGTCACTGCTGGCACTGGCCATGGACTGGTCACTGCTGGCACCGGCCATGGACTGGTCACTGCTGTCACTGGC
>VWZT01007253.1:32693-46639 GCA_013397055.1 Pachycephala philippinensis
TGGCTATGGACTGGTCACTGCTGGCACTGGCTATGGACTGGTCACTGCTGGCATTGGCTATGGACTGGTCACTGCTGGCACTGGCTATGGACTGGTCACTGCAGGGGGTGAGGAGTGGCACCCCCCAGCTCCCAGAGGGTGAAACCCAATGAGGCAGAAATGTGTGCTCGACCCCCAGAAACACAGGTGAGGGTACAGCCACAGCCCAGCGCACCCAGGGCACCTTCCCACCCACCTGCAGGGCGGGATATGGGACAGTGCCAGGGACAGAGTGATTGGAGAGGTGGAGCCCCTCTGCTCTGGAGCCAGGCTGGGAGGGCTGGGGGTGTTCAGTATGGACTCAGAGGCTCCAGGGAGATCTTAGAGCTCCTTCCCGGGCCTAAAGGGGCTCCAGGAGAGCTGGAGAGCGACTGGGGACAAGGCATCAAGTACCAGGAGAAGGTGGAATGGCTTCCCACTGCCAGAAGGCAGGGCTAGATGGGATATTGGGAATAAATTCTTGTCTCTGAGGGTGGGGAGGCCCTGGCACAGGGTGCCCAGAGAAGCTGTGGCTGCCCCTGGATTCCAAGGCCGGGTTGGATGGGGCTTGGAGCAATGTGGGATAGTGGAAGGTGTCCCTGCCCATGGCAGGGGGTGGAACGAGAAGAGCTTTAAGGGTTTAGCCCAAACCATTCTGGGGTATACGATGACAGGGCAGTGGTGTGGGAGTGGTGGACAAACCCCAAGGGATTGATTCCCTGTGGCCCCACTCCAGAGCAAGAAAGCTCCAGAAAGAAAAGCCCAAACACTTTTCCTCATGGCCAGGTGTGCCCTGCTGAGCCAGGCAGTGATCCCAGTGCCTGTCCCTGCTCTGCCACTCTGAGCTCTCCCCTTCAGTGCCAGCACAGCCCACGCTGGGCTGGGAGCACCAACCTTCTGCGCTATCATCTTTGCCACCACGTCCCGCGCGTGCACGTCGATGGTGCAGATGGTCATGATCTTCTGCCTGTCGCCCTTGGAGAGCTGCCCCAGCAGCATGGTCACCAGCGTGTTCAGCTGGGCCACCTGCTTCCTGTGGTACTCCCTCATGGCCTTCTCGTAGCCCTCCTTCATCCTGGAGAAGGCCATGCCCACCTCGGCTGTCCACCAGATCTGGGTGCAGCAGAGAGCCACCTGGGGAAACAGAGGGGCTCAACGCAGGGGAACACCGGGGCTGCCTCACACCTGAGTGTCTGATCCATGGGAGATCAAGGATGAAACATCCCTGGCATGGAACTGAGTATTTTGTCACACGGTATCTCAGCAGGCAGGAGGGCATGATCCACGTAACATCCATTGAAATCCCATTGAAATCCCATCCCAGACACGTCCAGCAGCTGCTCAGCAGTCAATGAGCGCCTCAGGAGTGCAGGATCCACGTGACATCCATGGAAATCGCATCCCAGACACGTTCAGCAGCTGCTCACTGGTCAATGAGCCCCTCAGGAGAGCAGGATCCATGGGACATCCATGGAAATCCCATCCCAGACACGTCCAGCAGCTGCTCAGCAGCCAAGGAGCCCCTTTCCCATGTCTGACCCCATGGGAGGCCGAGCTGGAGCCCACCAGGCTGCCAGAGGGGCACCCAAGGGGCTCTTTTCTCTCATCAGGCATTGGCCACCTGCCACCCGATCACTGGGACACGGGGGCAAACGAGAGGGATGTGGGCATCCCAAATGAACTCCTCTTTGTCTGGAAGCTCTATCTCCAGCTTCCTGGCACAGCCCAGCCATGAGGGAGCTCTCCAGAGCCTCACCAATTTGTTCTCTCACCTCTGGGGGCAGGGGCTTCCTGTGACCCCTGGGGCCCTGAGCTGCATCCTGCTCAGCACTCCAGCCAGAGCACGGAGCTCAGCCTGGGAATCCATCAAGAGATGGCCAGGAGGAAGGAGAACTCGTCCTTCCTCTCACCTGGACAGCACAGTCAGGAACATTCCCATCCATGCCAGAGACCCCGCTGGAAGCAGGGACAGGCAGGAGAAGGGGCAGTACCTGGGCAGGGTGGTCAAAGAGCCACTGGTCCCTGGGCTTGTCCTCGTACGCCGCCACAGCCGCGGTCATCTGGTCCCTCACCGTGGCCCTCATGGTGTCCAGCAGGCGGTTCAGCCACACCTCCACCTGCAGCAGGGATGGAAGCCCAGGAACACTCCTGCTCCTCCTCAGCAGCGAGGGATGGCAGGGAGTGGGACAAGCAGCTCAGCTCTCCATCAAACCAGCCTCAGCCTCCTCCAAACCAGGGGGGCTCAGCCATTTCTGGGCCTGCAGGATCAGCATCTCCTCCCAGACACCAAGGCAGGTTTTTGTGGAGCTCCAGCTGCAGGAGGAACCAAACTGAACTCCACTGAGGAGCAATTTAGCTCAGCGTGTTCCAGCTCCAGGCCACGGCAGAGTCACCTGTGGGACCTGAGCACAATCTGCCAGCAGCAAGAGAACGCTGGGAACACAATTCCTGCTGAATTTAGTATTTCACAGGCAAAGTCCTCACTGAGAGGAGAGTTTAAATGCCAAGTGCCGTCACCGGGGAGCTCAGAGCTGGTATTACCTACTTTAGCTTCCTGTAATAGTCCATGGAGAAAAGTGTAGCTACAGGGACAGAAAAGCTGAGCAGTAATTTGATTCTTAAATTTTGTACTTTGACTCGTCCTATGAAAGAAGGAAGATTTGGAAAACAGGGGAAAACCCTTTTCTTTCCAAAGGTATCCGTGCAGAAGTACTATGGAATAATTTGATCTATTTTCAATCTGCATCCCCTCCCAACTGGGAGGGTAAGAATAACCTTCAAAACACCTTTCAGTAATTAAAATTAAAAAACCTAGTAAGGAAAAAGTCACAGTTCTTCCTCACACCATGGGCAGTGAGGACCCATCCAGAGCAGGACCAGAGCTGTGGTGTGAGCAAGGATTAAGCTCCACACCACCTCTTCCAGCTTTTCTCATAGAGGCAGAGCAGTGAAGCTCTACAAGATCTCAGCCAGGGGTGCCCACCCAAGGGTGTGGGAGAGCAGGTGCCCACCCAAGGGTGTGGGAGAGCAGGATCTCAGCCAGGGGTGCCCACCCAAGGGTGTGGGAGAGCAGGTGCCCACCCAAGGGTGTGGGAGAGCAGGATCTCAGCCAGGGGTGCCCACCCAAGGGTGTGGGAGAGCAGGTTCCACTGGGCAGTTTGGACAGACCAGGTCTCCCCTCTCACCTGCCCGCCGCAGTCACAGGGCTCGCTGAACTGCACATATTCCTCCTCTCTGCTGTACATTCCCAGCCCAACCTTGGTTGCCTTCTGCTCAGAGTCCACCTGGAATTTCAGCTTAGCCAAGTTGTCAAAGAGTTTGGGAAGGTGACGCTGCACCTGCAGAAGGGGTTGCATAAATAAAGAGATGGAGACAGGAGAGGCAGAGCAGGGAGCAGCAAAGCTGTGACAGCCCCAGTCCTGCTCACAGAGCATGACTTGGACATCTTGGCAGCACCACAGCTTCTCACTCATGGCCAGGATGCTGCCAGCACAAGCCTCTTGATGTCCTTCTCAGTAGTTTTTCTTGTACCTCATTTAGAACAGGGACAGGCCCTAATAAATCCTGAGATCTCCCAGACAGGGCAAAAACTCAGAAACCCTCCAAATATTGCCTGACCCCCGAGTCCCAGCCTCCCTGCAGGTAGTGCTGTTCCACCCTGCTCACCCTTGTCTTGTTCTCAGCACTGGGGACTTTTTCTCACTAGGAACCTTTCTGGGTTTTCCCTCCTAGCAATCAATTTTGTGCCAAAGAAAAGTCCTGACTTTTCCTCCGTGGAGAAGCCAGATCTTTATTTCTGCTCAAGAATGGGAATTTCTGCTCCCCAGGGAATGGGCACGGCCCCGAGGCTGCCAGAGCTCCAGGAGCGTTTGGGCACCACTGTCAGGGATGCCCAAACATTTGGTGAGATTGTTGGAGTGTCTGTGCAGGGACAGGAGCTGGGCTGGGTGATCCTGGGGCTCCCTTCCAGCTCAGGATATCCCATGATCCTGTAGCTTCCCTGCCCAGTTCTCACTCCTCACCCACAGAGGATTCCAACCCCTCCTCAGGAGCTGTCCCAGAAGCAATGGACACCCAGCTTCCATACCAGGATGAGCACATCTCCTTTCAAATCCTACCTAAACCATGGAATCCTGTGTTACAGCTGTAAGTGGACAGGCTCAGCAATCCCCAGTGTCCACTCACAGCCCTTGGTCACTCTGCAGGGCCTTGGCTGTGCTCCAGCACTCGATACAATTCTGCCACCAGAGCCCAGAGTGCACCTGAATCTGCACCAGGTCGATATCCAGTTCAAGTGGATAATATCATTGTCTATTTAATCCTCCTTTAGGAATTATCAGGCTTTGAAACTACAGTGGAAAGGCTGAGAGCGTATCCGTGCATGATCCTGCCTGACATTTACTTTGATTTTACTGCAAATAGTTTTGAATAACAGAAAGCACCAGGAATTTCTCCTTACTCCGTGGAGCATTTCAACACAGCAGCTTTTCTCTGCTTCCTGTGTTTTCTCTCTCTCTCTCTCTCTCCATTGCAAGCATCAATCAGCTGTGTATTTACGACACTCTGTGGGCTGAAATCACCCAGCAGCAGCAAACAGATCCAAGCAGAGTTAAAGGTTAGTGGCAACAAGAGCATTTCCAAACCTGCCCCACTCACGTGCTGCCACGGATGCTGAAAATGAGGGAAAGCTTGAGGAGAGTGAGATTGCTCACTGCTAAAAGGTGGAATAAGGAATTGATTCCTTACCCAGCCGTCTCTGTTTGCTGTGAACAGGTTGATTTGGTTTATAGATCAACCTTAGGGTTAGTGATGCCTCCCAAACCGGGCTGGTGAGGCAAAGTGGCTGAGGTTTCCTGACAGCAGCTCCACCACTGCCAGTGGAAAAGCACCTGCAGGACTGAATCCTCGGAGCTCTGCCCACAGGGGACAGAGGGCTCAGATCCCTGGGAATGGGGGGAAGGGGACTGTGAAGCCATTTCTTACAACAGGGAGGTCACAGCCAGCTCCTCCCCAGGAGGATCCAGCACTCCTGCAGAGTAAACAGGAGGAGAGGTGGATTTGGGGCATTCAGACCCCATCCCAGGAGCCCTGTGCAGGGTCAGGCACCCGCCTATCCCCAAGCCACAGCCACTGCCTGGCCACCAGCTGCTCACCTCGTGCAGGCTGTGCTCCTCCCTGCCCTGCCATCAGCACATCCCAAAGGCTTTGTGGGGGGAAGGAAGCAGCACGTGCTGGAAATTGCCTCTTCTGCCTAAAAACCAGCCCTCTACAAGCCACTTCCACACTGGAATGACCAGTCTGGGGCTCTTTGTTTGGTGGCATCCCAGGCTGGGATCCAAGGTCAGCAACAAGTTTCAGATGAGATCCTCAAGAAAGTCGGTTTCCTGCAACCTCACTGTATCCCAGCAGAACAAACCCACTGTTTTTATGGCACAAAACCCATGGAGGTGCTCTCTGAACCAGGGGTGGATCAGACAACGCCCAGGGCAGTGCTGCCTGTCAGCGATGGCAGATGGAGATCAGCTGTTAAAGAGTGATTAATCCACATGGGGTGGGAGAAAATCACTCCAGAAAGGACACTGAGGAGAGTCCCAGGACAACATCTTCCACTGATGCTGCTGAGAGCTGGAAAATGCAAAGGTGATGCAGTAGAAGCCTTACCAGATGTGGGTTGGTGCCGTTGGAAAGAATATCCAGTAAATCTGCAGAAGAAATGAAGTAAAATCTGGGGAAGGCCAACCTTTTCATGTCCAAATATTCAGCCAAAGCCTTCTCACACAGAGACAACCTGGGGAGACAAAGCAGAGCCCAGGACAGCTGGGTAAATCCCCTGCCAAGCTCCATGCTGCCCTTTGGATTACCAGGCAGGTTCTCCCCACCATGGGGAAATGCCAGGCACGAGCTGAGCCCTGAATAAATCACAAAGCACAAGGGAACTCACAGCTCACTCTCTGCTCCGGGGGTCAAACATCCAAGAGTTGGGGCAACCTCATAAAAAAGCAGAAGCACAAGTGGAAGAAGAGGTTGGAGAGGTTTGCAGTCTGAGCCACTGCTTTAGACAAGCTCGTAGCTGCCACAGGTGGTGGCATCCACTGGGATGAACATTTCCAGAACTGCTTTTATTCTAATGAGGCACATTTTAAAGTCTGATTCCAACCAGCTCAGCTTTTTGTGTTTGCAGAGCATGAAAGGAAACTTGTTTGCTCCGATCTAAAATGAATCTTGCAGTGTTCACATGCTAAACTGCTGCTGAGCTTACAAAGTTCCTAAATAACATTCTCTGTGAGGAACATCGGCCTTGTTCGATTGAAAATAAAATCAAATCTTTATTTGAAATGGAGAGCTGCTACTGGCACAACAGCTTAGCATGGACTTTGAAGTGTTTTTCAGGCAGATTCATATGTTAAGTGAGAAGTGTCTCCATCTCAGGGCACTCAGGTCTGTCTCAGGGAGCTGTATTCAAATCAATATTCAGGATGAGAGTGTGCCAGATTCCACTCGGGGGCTTCAGGGTGATGGGTCAGAAACACAAAAACTTGAGAAAGATCAGAACAGCTGTTGTTTGTGACTGCAGAGGATGCACAGCCTCGGAAAAAGCCTTGGAGCACAGGTTCAACCAACTTCTTATGGTTGATTCCAGTCTCTGACAAAACCCTGGGACTGAAGCTCTACCTACCTGCTCTGGATGTCCTCCAGCTGTTGGGACAGACCTGGTTTATTGGTGGCCTCGACAACATTGGGGGTTTTCTGAACTTCATAGGCCAGTTCTTTAAAATCCACATCAATCCCTCCAAAGCGCTTGGAGTCCTACAGAGGGACACAAAGGACACAAAGGTCACAGCAATGCTCTAAGGGTGTGCTGAGAGATCCCATCCTTGAGGGCTGTCTTTGGGGTGAGGGGAAAGCTCCTCCCTCACCAGTGAAAGGCACTCAGCATGGCTGTGAGTCTGGAATAACACTGGGAGCTGGACCTGAGGGGCTCCCCAGTGCCAGCTCTGCTCCATTTCCCAGAGCAGGAGCGGGACAAGAGCTGCTCTCCCCCAGCACCAGGGTGGAAAGCAGGAGGGGATGCTGCCAAAGCTGCGTGGGCCAGCTCTGTTTGATGATTTGCAGTGTCTGAGTAATTATCTCAGTGCTCTCCCCTCCAAGGGAAGAGGGAACATGCCTGCAGCACTGAAGGAAGGCAGCAGCTCCTGCTCAGTCCCCAGGAACTCTGTGTTTGCCATGCAGTGGTGGAAGGGAGAAGATCAGCCCCTCAGCATGGCTCAAGCACAGCCCGGGGTACAAAAGCATCCTGGGGGAACAACCACAGCACTGAGGGAGGCAGCAGGAGAACAGCCCTGCTTTGGGGAACTGGGCACTATTGATAACCCCATTTAATAATGGAGCCTCTTCTTCCTTCCAGACAGGAAATCTGGGATGGGGGGGCTCCTACCTGGGGGAGCTGGGCCCGGATATCTTCGGAGCCTATGAAAATGCTCTCCAGGTGGGACCACGTGCGCTGCACCTCGAACCAGAGGGAGATGACGGAGTCGGCGGTGGAGAGCTTCCTCTGCCAGGCAGACACCTCCTCCAGGAAGAAAGCAATGTATTTGGATGACATCAAATTCTGCAGCTGCACCTGGTTGTCTTCTAAAGTTTCAATGAGCTCCTCATCTGACCTCAGCAGGGGGATGCTGGTGCGGGGGTGAGGCTCGTACTGGAACTCCCTGGAGCTCCAAGTCACCCTCAGCTCCTTCAGCACCTTCTCCATGCTCATTTCTCGCACCGCTTTGTCCACAATGCCGTGCACCTCCCCCTCAAACTGATGCAGGTTGAGCCTGAGGAGGTCAGCCAGGGTGGTGTCCGAGTCCATCACAAACCTGACGCCCGTCACCTGCATCAGCTGCTTCCAGTGCCTTTCCCTGATGGCAGGATTTTGCAGTTCTGCCACGGCTTTCAGAGCCGTCAGCATGTTCTTCACCTTGCTGTCCAGCCCACTGAAAGCATCCCACGCCCTCATCTCCTTATCCAGATTCCGAATCTCTCTTGCAAACTTTTTGCACTCCAGGTCCATGTTCTCCACGTTAATATCCACCCATTTGGTGGTCTGCCAGTCATCGAGGCTGGTGTTCACCAGGGAGATCATGTCCCAGAGCTCTTTGAGAAGACACAGCTCCTTCCTGCACTGCTTCAGCTGTTTATACTCCGGCACCGTGACTTCAAACAGCCCAGCTGATTCATAAATCGAGGCCATGGCTGACTCCATCTGTTTAATCTCCATGTGCTTTGCATCCAGCAGTTGATAAGGCTTTTCGGCATCAAACCTAGAAATAAATGTTTATTCTTCCTAAGTGATATTGTAACAACTTCTGAAGAACCCGTAAAACAAACAGAGCCTCTGAGAGCCACGGGAGAGATGAAAGGTCTCTATTACACCCTGATGGCTCAGCCACTGCTGACAGCACCTGCAGTGTTCACGCGTGGGCAACAACTCTGCACACAGGCTTGAGGTGCAAAGTCGTTTATTGCTCAGCCCGAATTCCCTAAATACCCACCCACAACAGGACAGAACATCATATAAACAGGAAAGATGTTCACCACAGTGTCCCCCTAACCCCTGGGGCAGTGCACAGACATTGCCTGTTATGGTAACAGGTAAACAATTCCCTGTAAGGTTATAAACCACAATCATCACCTCTCACAGGTCCAGCCTTGTCCACAAACCACGATCCTCTCTCCGCCATTCCCGGTGACCTGGATACAGTCCCAGGGTCACCTCCGGGCCCAGGAAAGAGGCTCTCTCTCCAGCCTTCAGGGCTTATCTCTCTATCACCACACAGTGTAATCCAACAACCACCCAAACCCACCTCTTCCCGGGGACACAACACTGCAGCCACGGCAGGCTGCGAGCAGGGAGGAGATCCGTGGATCCCCAGGACATGCAGGGATGAGCCCTCCCAGCTGTTTTCTCTCCGGGCTGTGCGATGCTGGAACACCTGTACCTGAAGGGAGCCTCCCTGCCGAAGCGCTCCCGGAGCCGCAGCTGCTGGGCGTCGAAGGCGGCACAGCTCTGGCGCAGGGCTGCCACCTCGCTGGCCTGCAGAGGGGCCACCTGCTGCTTCACAGCCTGCGCCAGCTTCTTCACCTGGCTCCACTTCTCCGGCAGCTCCTGCGGGCACAACAGCACTGCTGGGAGGCAGGGTTGGCTCTGCGGGGTGAGATCTGCTCGGGGATAACCCCAGAACGGGAAAAGCAACAGATCCCGGGGCTAAAACTGCAGGGGAGTTTGGTTGGGATGCCTCAGGCTGTGCCTGGGGAGGTTTAGGTTGGATATGAGGGAAAATGTTCACAGGGAGGGTTGTAAAGCATTGGAACAGGCTGCCCAGGGCAGTGGTGGGGTCACCATCCCTGGAAGTGTTCAGAAAACCTGTGGGTGTGGCACCTGGGGACATGGCTCAGTGGTGAACACGGTGGGACGGTAAGATTTTATGATCCTAAAGGTCTTTTCCAACCTTGACAATCCCATAATTGCCAAGGGCTCTGCTGCCCCCAGGTTCCCTCTTCTCCACGAGCTGTGCAAGCCCACAGGAAAGACTTTGGGTTTCTTTTCCATCCCCATTCACATTCTTGAGGAGATTAATGGACACCCACCATGGAAGGAAGGGAAACAGCTGGAGGCAGCTCTGAGGGAGCAGAGATGGCCAGGGCAGGGCCAGCCCCTCCTGAGGGGTCTCTTCCTGGCATTTTTTGTTACAGGCTCAATAGAAATCACTATTTTGGTAGGGCACAGAGCTGCTTCCTTCTTTTCCCACCAAGCAGCAGCTCCAGCCCATCCATCTCCACAGCCACAGAGGGAGAGGTGCCCAGAGGGACTCCTGCATTTCCCACTCCATACAGGAGGGAAGGAATCATTCACACACAAGGGTTGCTGTCACTCGCCAGAAAGAGCAACTCCTTTGCTATCTCCTGCATCTGGATGGCTGCTCCACATCCTCATTTCTTCTATCAGGAAAATAAATCAGTTGTTTGCAGGTATTTGCACACGCCAGCAGCTCCCAGGCAGGGGGATTGAGTGGAGCTGGGTTCCCCACAGGAGTGGGCTCTGTGGTGGGTGACCACACTGCTGACAGGGTTTATCTCTGTCCCCCAGCACTGGGTGGGCACCTCACCATCTCTTACAACCTCCATCTCATGGTCCCCTTCGCAGAAATGAAAGGAATTCCCAAAAAACTGACTCACGACAGCCAGATGTGGAAAAGTGCCAAAATACTTTCACAACCTCCTCCCAGGGATGTCCTCTGGGTGAAGCAGATCTGGTGGTCTGACCCAGAGGAGGACTGAAGTCCTGTGAGAAGGCAGCTCCTCTGCCAACATCATCCTTCCCATCTCCATCGCTGCCAAGAACCAGCTTATTTCAAAATAATTATAATTCAACCTAATTAACAGACGGATTTAAAAACGTATTAATTTTTTTTTCGACAGTAGTCGCTGGGAGTTGGAGCAGGCAATTCTATGTTTTTCACACATAACAAAAGGCTTAATCTCTGCTTTAAAAGAAAAATCTCAATAAAACTCCAAAATTCAGAGCTGTTAAGGCACATCAAAACGCTGCCCACTGAGGCCCTCTAATGACAGGGAGCCTTGGGTATCCCTGGGATGCTCCTGCACCCCTGCTCCCTTTGCCTCCTGCTCCTGGGCGAGCTGCCGTGCCCACCACAAAGCCTCACCCACCTCCAGCTGCTGGTGGACTTCCTCGGGCAGCTGCTGCTCGTAGGTCCTCAGCAGCTCGATGGTTTCCTTCAGGGGCTCAAACATGGCATCGGTGGCATTGTGACGTTCCTTCACAGCCAGCAGGTGAGCCATCACCTCCACCAAGCCTCCGTAGTCACCCTTCTCCACCTTTCTGCTCAAACCCCTCTCAGCAGTTTGGATGAACTCGTCCAGCTCGGCCAAGCTGTGGGGCACAAAGCAGGGAAGGAAGCACAGGGTGAGGGCAGCTCCTCTGGAATCAATATCCAGCCTCAGAGCTGCAATTCCCACTCAGAGGTATCCCTGGATGTGGTACAGCTTCCTTCGAGGAACAGAAAGATGGGTTGGGGCTTCTCAAGTTGGAGACAGGGTATCTGAACGGAGACAGTGAGCTTGGGAGGGCTCTGGAGGGGGTCTTTGAGAGGACAGGTTTTACTGGGAGGGTGCTGGGGCCCTGGCACAGGGTGCCCAGGCAGCTGTGGCTGCCCCTGGATGCCTGGCAGTGCCCAAGGCCAGGCTGGATGGGGCTGGGAGCAGCCTGGGACAGTGGGAGGTGTCCCTGCCATGGCAGGGGGCACTGGGTGATCTCTAAGGTCCCTTCCAACCCAAACCGTTCTGGGATTCTGTGACAGTTTTCACCCCATCTCTTCCACCACAACAATCCCAGCTCCCCAGGAGAACCTGACACGCTGCAAAGCTGTAACACACAGGGATTCTCCTTCGTGCACTGCCTCACCTCCCAGGGCAGCTCCCTCCTGCAGGTGATACAAATCCACAGCAGTTCAGAAAAGCAACTGGACATTTGTGGCAGGAAAAAAATCCCTCTAGGACTTTAAAATTGAGATTTCTGTCTCTCAAAGCCCTTGAGCCATAAAATCACAGACAAGGAGAGTGTTTGGGCATGTTTCCTCACCTGCTTATTCTGTTCTTAACCTCACCAGCTGCTGGGCACTTTCAGCAGAGCAACAATGGGCCTCCAGTCCTTCCAGCACATCCATTCTCCACCTCCCCAATCACTTATTTTTAAGTGCCTGCTTAAATTCTCTGGATGCTGCCGGGCCTAAAAGTATCCTTAAATACTTCACCTAATAAAGACTAAACTGCTGAGTCATGGACTCTCAATAACAGCTCCTAAATGCTTGTTCTCTGCCACAAAAAACCTCTTTGCAAAGAAATTATCTGACAGCATTATGGTGCTGAAAAGCACACAAGAGATCCTATCACCCCCCCACGCAGCAGCCTCCTCTTCAGATGGCTGTGAGCACTTCCCTGGGAGCATCCAAGACCTAAGACACCCTTCAGTTGTGACCAATAAATCACCTGAGGCGTTGTCCTGCACAGAGCTGAGCGGGAATGAAGAGCAAGGAACATGTGTTACTGCAATAGTTGGAGCCCAAACTGCTCCTTTTTGTATCCTGAAGAATGTCCCTGTGACAGCTCATGCCAGGCTACCCAAATCGTGAGCTTTTAGAAACCCCATAACATTAATGCAGATTTACTGACGGCCACCACCAAATCCAGTAAAGCAAGCCCAGAGCCCTGGCAGGGATGGGATTATCTGGCTCGGGATGAGTGGCAAACACACGCCCTGTCTGACAGCACACATCAGGTCCCAGGGCATTGGCTCAGGGATGTCAGTGGTCCCAGGGATCACAGAATCACAGAATGAACCAGGCTGGAAAAGACCTTTGAGATCATCAAGTCCAACCTATGACCCAACACCTCCTCATCAACCAAACCACGGCACTCAGTGCCATGTCCGGGCTTTTCTTAAACACCTCCAGGGACAGTGACTCCACCCCATCCCTGGGCAGACGATTCCAGTGCCCAGTCACTCTTTCAGTGAAGAATTTTCTCCTGATGTCCAACCTAAACTTCCCCCGGCGCAGCTTAAGACCAATTGTTCTCACTCTTCCCAGCAGAGACCAGAGCACGGAAGGCACAGGGATGTGATGGAGCAGCATGGACCCTTCTCTTGCTTTCTGGAGATTGTCACAGCCCCGAGGCTGCCAGAGCTCCAGGAGCATTTGGACACTGCTCCCAGGAATGCCGAGGGTGGGATTGTTGGGGTGTCTGGGCAGGACCAGGAGCTGCACTGGGTGATCCTTGTGGATCCCTTCCAACCCAGGAGATTCCATGGTTCTATCACTGCCTTGGCCATCAGTGTGAAATGATAAAGCCCAGCCAAGACAAGAGGGCAACAAGGCTGGTGAAGGGCTTGGAACACAAGCCCTGTGAGGAACGACTGAGGGAGCTGGGGTTGTTCAGCCTGGAGAAAAGGAGACTCAGAGCTGACCTTATCACCCTCTACAACTTCCTGAAAGGTGGCTGTAGTCAGGTGGGGGTTGGCCTCTTTCTTTTTCCAGGCAACAACTGACAGAACAAGAGGACACAGTCTTAAGCTGCACCAGGGAAAATATAGGTTAGATATTAGGAAGAAATTTTTTACAGAAAGAGCGATAAAATATCGGAATGGTCTACCCAGGGAGGTGGTGGAATCACCATCCCTGGATGTGTTTAAAAAGAGATTGGATGTGGTGCTCGGTGCCATGGTTTAGCTAGTTGAGGTGTTAGGGCATGGGTTGGACTCGTTGATCTTGAAGGTCTCTTCCAACCTGGCGATCCTGTGATTCTGTGAAATCCTGGAGCAGGTCCCAGGAGCAGCTCTCACCTGTGCATGACGTGATCCAGGAGATGCTGCTTGAACACCAAGCTCCACCTTTTGATCTCGTTGAGCAAAGCCGCCTTGAAAGGCCGGGCGTCGAGCCTGAGCCAGCCCTGGAAGGTGCTGAGGGGCTGCAGGAGCATCACCTCCTCGTAGAGGCGCTCGTAGGAGCCGATGTGCTCGCGGAACTGCTGCAGCGTGGGCGGCGCTGCGGGGACCGCGTCCCGGCCGTGGGGCTCGGTGTCCTGCCCCTGGGGCTCGGTGTCCCGGCCGCGGGGCTCGGTGTCGGGGGTGAGGAGGCGGCCGTAGAGCAGGAACTGGCGGCACAGCTCCCTCCTGTCCTCGCCGCAGAGGTGCGAGTAGCGCTGCAGCCCCGCGCCGTGCTCCCGGCACGCCGCCACCGCGGCTCCGGCGCGGAGCAGCAGCTCCTGGCGCATCCCCGACAGGTGAGGCATGGCCTCCAGGTCAGCCTGGATGGGGATGGAGGGGGGGGAGGGGAAAGGGGGGGGGGGGGAGGGGGGGGGGGAGGGGG
>VWZT01007253.1:47385-73302 GCA_013397055.1 Pachycephala philippinensis
GTCCAAGGGAGGGTGAAACACCAAATCTGGGATCACCAAATCCAGCTGCACCTCAAAGAGGGGAGCGAGCCCTGCCTTGGGGTCTGGTGGGGAAGAACAGAGGTGTCAGGGTCTTTCTCGAGGGATTTGAGCCACCACTAACATCCTTCTACAAGATACCACATGGATTACAGGGACAGCAGGAGGGTGTGGTGGCAGACACACACTCACTGGTGTCTGCACACCCCATGGAGATGTTGGTGCTGTGGTACTCGCCAAAGACAGTGGGGAAAACAGGAGACACAAGTGAGTTAAGGACCAGAAACACCCTGAGGAGAAAAGGCTTGAAGAGACCAGGCTCTTCAGCTAATGCAGAGGGAGTCTGAGAGCTGAACAAGGACAGCATGAAAGTGCTTGCAGAGGAGAAAAACAACAGGAACCAAGAGGCTCTTTAATTTAGTGGTGAAAGGCATGGAAAAAAAAAAACTAAACAGCAACCAGAAACTGGAGCCAGATGCAAATGTGACAACATATGCAAGTTTTTAACAAGGTGGTGAAGAACTGCATGCAATTCTCCGGCTCATTGTGCCTCCACATCCAGAAGGGAAGCGTTCCTGGAGATGTGCTTTAGCTGGACACGAGCTGCTCCAAGTGAACCTCCCTGGTGGCCTCGGGCAGGAGGGCTGGGCTGGTGCCTCCTGAACCCAGCTCACCTCTGCCCAGCACTAATGCTCAGGGAGTGAGGGGTTTATTTTGTGCCTTTCAGGAGCAGAACTGGCTCTTGAGACTCCTCACAAAGGAAAGACGGTGCCACCCTGATGCCTGGGGCATGGGAGGGTGGGAGGTGATGGATGTCCAAGCACAGATGTGGGAGGATGCCTCAATTTTCTCCATCCATTAACCCTTGCAGACAGTGCACAGCCACCTCTGACCCTCCTCCTGAGCAATCCAGTGATCAGTGACAGAGTCACCCTCCCTTCCTGGAGCCTCCCGTGCCAGAGGAAGGCCAGGAAGAGAAGAACAACTCTTGAGCATGAGGAAGCACAACCAGAGACGTCCCCTTGGAGAGGGTGAGCAGCCAGGGGACAGGAGCCAGGCATCACCTGTGTTCTCCAGGAGGTATTTGAGTGAGCACTCGATGGCAGTGAAGAATCCATCCAGGACTATCTCATCCACATAATCCAAATATGCCTTCCAGGCATCGGATGCTGGGTCTGCGAGGAGGAGGCTCTGGTTTTCCTGGAACACACAGAAGATGCCTTCACACACAGCGGGGCTGAGTCTGTCCTACAGAGAGCTGCCCACCCCGAGGGCTGGTGCTGGGCAGCACAGGAGAATCAGCCTCGTGGAGGGGTGGGAAAGATGGACCTCCCTACTGGTGGCATGGCCATGGTTTGCTCCTGTCAAGGGCTCCTTGGTCTGCAGGAACAATTCAAGGTGAAAATGGAGTGCAGAAGAGCCTTAGAAGGTCTTCCACGTGTTCTCCTCCCCCTTCTCTGAGGCCACAGGACTTGAGGCTGCTTTGCACCCCTGGGGCAGGGAGAACTGGGGGTCTCAAAGGCCCATCCTGATGAACCCATCTGGTTCATCAGACAGTGCCAGACAGTGACCCTCAGGAGAGGGCTGGGTCCAAAACCCATCTCCCTCCAGGCCAGGGGCTGCCCCTGACATGCACAACACCTGGCTCCAGGCAGGTGAGGAGCAGAGCTTTGGACCTTCTCCTGGCCTGCAGAGGACTCTGAGCTCTGACAAAACTTGTGGGAAACACCACAGTTTGGGACAGCAGCTTTTCTTCTGCCACTCAGCTTCTCCCTGGGCAGTCAGCATCACCTCCTGCTCCAGAGGGACAGCAAGCCTGGATCCGAAGGGTCAGCCCCAGCCTCTGTTCTCAGGTAAACACCTCAGAAGGGATTTTTCCTTGGAGCAGGATCCCAAACGCGATGCACCACTCCCCTCTAGTGGCTCTCCAGCAGCCAGAGCTGGAGCCAGACCCTTCCCTGGGCTGCAGCTGCTGGGAGCCCGGCGGTGCCAGCCCCACAGCCCCATCCAGCTCACCCCTCAGAGACAGCATCGATTAACACCGGGTCAGCTTTTCAAATGGCAAGCAGCTCTGGACATTTTCAGGGACACACGGAGCCTCTGAGGAGCCACCCACGCCCCCAGGTGCCCCCTCACCTTCACCAGCGAGTGCAGCCTCTGCCCAGACTCCCTGACAAGGCTGTAGCGCCGTTCCAGGCGCTCCTGGCACTCCTCCAGGCTCAGCACTGACTCCTTTTTGGAATCCCTCCTCTCAAATACAGGTGACCCCCACGAGTGGACGATGCTCTGGATCTCCTCAACATTGTCCTTGGCTCTCTGCACCCTCTGCTCCAGGTCACGGACATCCCCCAGCACCCCGGAGATGTGATCCCAGACACCTGGGGAAGATGAGAGGATTCATTACCTGTTTTCAGAGCTGCTGGGACGAGCCCTGGTGCTCCCCCTTTCAGATTTTTCCCCGTGGTCTCATGTATTTCTCACTCATCCTTAAGGGAAGAGATTCACCACCTCGAGCAGCAGAGCCACTTCCACCTCCCTCCTACCCCAAAACAAGGAGAGACCAGACCTCCAGAGCCTCTCCTCCCCAGAGCCTGGGCTAAACCTGAGTGGAGCAGGATCCTGCCCACAGCCCCTGTGGATCAAGGGAATGTGGAAAGGAGCAGGCAAAGCTGGGAGCTGCTCCTCGTCTCCCCAGTGCTGGCTATGCCAGAGAGCACCCTGTCCTACTGGGAACTGCCACTGGGAGCCAGGGAACAGAGACTGGGCACACGGGGAGTGTGAGGAGACCCAGGGTCACACAGAGCCAGCTCACCCTCCATCTTCCAGGTCAGCGTTTCTTCTGCCTCCTTCAGCTTCAAGTCGATGTCCCACAGCTGCCCCTGCACCAGAGGATATTCCACCTCCAGCACCGTGCTCAGGACCTTGTTGTAGCTGTTTGCCATCAGCTCCAGGCTGGCCACCAGCTGCCGGAAGGATTCCTTGCAGGAATGGATCTCAGCTGCCCCCGGGGGGATGGCTGCTGCCCCGCTGCCCTGCAGGTAGCTCACCTCCCTCAGCACCGACTCCAGCTGGGGAAGCAAGGCACAGAGCTGAGCACAGCTCCATCCTCCCAGCTCCTGGCATTTCCTCCAGTCCCTTCTGACCATCACAGGGGGTTCCTGCTGATTTATTCCCAAAGCAGCAGCTGGAAAGGGTGTGGACAGCTCCTGGTCCATACCACTCATTTCCCATTTATCTCTGACTCTGTGTTTGTTCCCAGCTCTGTTAAACACCAACCAGCAAACCCCAGGCAGCCTCTAAAAGCCACCATCACCTCTGGTCCTCTGAGCCATCCCCATCCACGTGGATCCCCTCTCAGATGGAGGCTGACCCACTCCACGAGTCTCAGCAATACTGTTCCTGCAAGAGGAGCTTGGCCATTATCAAAGAGAAAGATAAAATGGCTCCAGTTCTCTCAGTTTGCTGGGATGGCTGGCATAAAAAATAATCAAAAGAAGTAGTGCCATGGGCCCAAACACAGTGACTCAACTCCTTCTGCTGCCACCTTCCATCAGAGATTTCTGGAGCCACAAAACCAACCTTCCCTGGGTTTTTTACACCCTTTCAGAAGCTCGGGTTTCAGGTACACACAACGTGAATGTGCACCTGTGGATGATGTCCCACCACTCCCCACACCAGCATCAACCCTGGTCTGGACCTGCTGACACCAGCTACACCTCTGGCTCCTGAGGGACTTCCAGCCACCGGCTTTAACCAGAATTTGCTCTGCTCCAGCTGTAATCCTGGTATTTAGGCAGAGCAGATCTATGGTAGATCCTTGTTACCCCCATGGGAGGGGCTCCACAGACCACAGAGAACAGATCCAGTGCCAACCCCAAAGATGTCCCCAGAGAACAGAGCCAGTGCCAACCCCAGAGATGTCCCCCACAGCCTGGGGACACGCCCTGGGGGGCAGGAGAGCCGAGGGGCAGCAGCTCTTACCTGGGGATCAAAGTTGACCGTGATCAGTTTGGTTTGTGGGTCCCGCCGGAGGAGCGGCTGAGCGAGGTTGTACTGGGATTTTTCTGAGACTGTCTGGGACCAGTCTAAATAGAGCTTTTCCTGATACCTGCCAGAAAATAGAAACATCCACCACGTGGCTGGCAGGCCAGCAGAGTGCAGATGTAACTGAGTGGCAGCCGAGTCCCCTCCGAGGACTGAAGAATGTGAAGGAATGTTCAAAATCCATCCGTGCCACCTCCACAACACAAACACCCAAAAAACAGTGGCAGCATCAAGTCAGGAGGGCAAAGCCCTCTTAAGCATCAGTTTTAGCAGAGGATTTGGATTTGGAGACAGCCTTTCCAAAGCATTTAGCCCAATGGGATGTATCAGCAGCTGGGGGTTTACAAAGGCCTGAGCAGGACAGATGCCTGAAGCCACAGGGATGCTGGGGGTGGCTACAGCTGACCTCTCTCCCTTCACTGAGGATGGGGAGCAGGACCCTGCAGGGATCTCCTCCCTGGGGAAGAGGCTCCTCTCAAGGGACAGCCCAGAGCAGCCAGGCTTAACCTCAAACATTGAGATGCCAAGTCCTGGGCAGGGAGTCCCACCCCAGACTGTGGAATATCCACATTACAGCCACTGCAAACACAGCCAGCGCAGGGGCACGAGAGGACAGAGACTTCTCCCAGCCCAGGCTCCCCACCACAGCAGCTCCTCCACCCCACAGCAGCCCCTGTACCCCACAGCAGCTCCTCCTGTACCCCACAGCAGCTCCTCCACCCCACAGCAGCTCGTTCTGATGTTCCTGCTGGGCTGCAGAGTCCCATTTCTCCCCTGCAGGATTCTCATTCCAAGCCATCCCAGCACATCTGTGGTGCCCAGTGACAGGATCCCTCCTCCTCCCCCAGCAGGACATTCCCTTGGGCTTAGAAAAGGACATTCCCAGGCCCTGGGCTGCCAAATGTGCTGGAAGGTGGCTCAGGGGAGGGGGATGTTTCCTCAGCCCTGCCTGAGCCCCCCGTACCTGTCGAGCAGCCGGATCATTTCTTCATATTTCTGCACCACCCTTCTTCCCTGGGCAGAGTCCAAGCTCCTGGCAGCACAACACACAGAGGTCACCTTTAGTCCTGGGGGCTGAGGTCTGCATTTTCCCCTTCCCAAGGCCCCCCACAGTCTGCAGGCACACTCTGCTTGGATTTCACCCCGCCACATCACCCCAAATCCCCTCCCTGCACGAAGGCTGCCCAACCCCTGGGCTCTCTCCCAGGTGTTTCCATGCTGACCCGAAAAATGGGGACCTGGGAGGGGAGAAGGGCCCAGGGCTGCTGGAAAAATCAGTAACCAAACATCACTTTTAAACATTCTACCCTTGACAGTTTTCTGCCACAGTTGTGCTCCACTAGATGCAGGTCACAGCTGTGTGAATGAAAGTTTATGTATTTTATAGAAAAATATATATAAAATACACACAGTAACATATATAGATTATATATATAATACATAATATATATCTACGTATGTACAGATCTCAATTTTTCCTTTTCAATCCTTTCTCCCTCTCAAGCTGCACATGGGAAAGAGCCTCACAGCACCCTGCTGAAGGACTTGTCATTAACTGCTCTAAACAGGGGGTAAAATCAATGCTAAACACATCTCCAAGATAACAACAAGGATTTGGGTGATGAGAATTCCAGCCCTGGTTTGTTTTCTTGATACTGGAAGATTGTTCCTTTGTTTAATGCTGAGAAAGTTGTCTTCTGCCAATACCCAAGAGCTGGGCTGCTCCCAGGGAGGTCTTGGAGACCTTGCTGAGAGGAATCGCAGTGAGAAAGGTTCCAATATCTATTTTAATTGCAGCCTCGGGCTATGTTAAAAGCTGAAGAGCCCATCTCCTATCCCACTGTGCCTCTCAACCACTTCAAAACCCATCCAGCTAATGAGCTTCTTTAAGAAACGAAGATGGCAGGGAAGTGAATGGCTCCAGAGCACCCACTTCTCACCTCTCCACTAAGGATTGTTTCAGCTACAGCCGCCGGATAACATTCAACACAGAAAGAACACCTAAAGACTGCCTAGAGACGAGATTTGCAGACGGTCACACAGCAGTTTATTGGAGCGGACACTCACAGCAGCGGGATGTGCCTGAAGCGCTCCAAGGGCCCCTGGATCCGCGCCCGCAGCTCCTGAGCCCAGCGCAGCGCTCCGGCCACGGGAGGGACGTTCTTGTGCAGCGGGGGGAACCCTGCAGGGCACAGGGGAGCAGCATTTCATCAGCACTGCCACCCCACAGACACCCACAGCCCCACAAAGCTGCCCTGGTTTCCTGGCTTCTTCCCTGAAATCCAAACCCTGTCTCATGATGTAGGTCTGGGACCTGCAAGTGGCCCTGTGCCTCTGGATTTGGAATAAGGTAGCAGAGGGGGAGCCTGGCACGTCCTGGAAGCAGAGCTGAAGAATTTTGAGATTGGGGTGAATTCCCTGCTTCGCACAAGCGCTGAGGAAGGGATTTCTGGCTGGGAGCTGGTTGTGACCACCCTGTGTAAGAGCCACAGAGCAACACTCCCCGAAGTCACAGCAAACGCTGGACTCGTCCTCCGTGAATCTCCTCATTCCCTCTGTTAACCCTCACTGGTTCCAGTTCTCCTGGACTTGCCTGGCTCCAGAACAATCTTCCTGAGGCAAGGAAATGGGCTGCTGTTCAGGAAACCACACTAATCCTCCTAATCTGACAGGACTCTTCCTATTCCCTTCTGTGCCAGCATTCCCAGGAAATAATAAACCTGGAAAAGGCTGACCAAACCCTTAATTCCCACCTCCCCCGGCATGCTCTGCACTCACAGCGTTGCAAAAAAGCTCAGCATGTGCCTCCAATCCCAGCCACATCTCACACACATTTAAAACGAGGATATTGGCATTGCTTTAATGCCAAGAACAGAGAATTCCCAGCCATTTCCCTTTTGACCAGGAACTACAGAAGCTGAAAACCTTCGCGATTTGGGAAGTTTGGGTTTCCTTAGCAAAACTTAATTATTTCCCCCCTAAATTAACCTGAATCCAGTTTCCTGTAAAATCAATTTTCCTCCGCACAGGGCACCCACCGAGCTGCAGCCCTGCCTGGGTGTGCCTGGCGTAGATGAGCCTGGCCTGGTCCAGGGCAGTGCTGAATATGCTGAGGAGGACAGGGACCTTGGCAGCAGCAACTGCAGCGATCACAGGGCGCTCCAGGAGGTTCCTGAACATGGCCAGCAGCTGTGCAGGGGGGGAAGCAGGGAGAGAAATGGGAAGAAAGGTCACACCCCTGCACGAAGGATTTGTCCCACTGGGATTTTCGCCACTGATGCAGGTGCTTCGTCTTCCTCCGCAGCTCAGAGATCTGCGCTGATGTTCACTTTGGCAAAGGGAAGGTTTTCCCCCTGCTCTCCCAAGCAGTTCCTGTCCATCCCATGGGCAAAGCCCAGCCCCACGTGCCTGCAGCTCCAGCACTGCCCTGCCTCTCCGTGGGACTCCCCGAGAGAGGAGGGAGGGGACAGACAAACCTTGCAGATGTGCTCCAGGTCCGGGGCGTCGCTGAAAGCCTGGGTGAGCACGGTGCCCAGCCGGCGGTCAGTGTGCTCCACCTGCTGCTGGAAAGCCAGGGCATCCTTCTCGAACTCCTGCGGGGTGGGGACAGCAAGCCCTGAGCTTGAGAGAGCACTGGGAAGGTGCCTGTCCCCTCCCAGTCCAGAGGTATTTCCTCTTCTTGTTCACCAGGAATTAAACCACTCCTCTGGCCCCACGGAGTCGAGGACACTTCTGTCCTGTCCCACGGCCGAGCTCACGGCCCTCCAGGATGGACCCACGGTCCAACAAGTACTGACTTCAGCCTGGAGGCAGGATGAGCTATTTCTGCACTCTCTGACCCTGAAGCTGGCCTGAAGCCCACACCAGCACCCCAAAAACCCACAGATGCAAGGTAGGCTAGTCTTAAGCTGCACCAGGTGAAGCTGAGGTTGGATATCAGGAAAAAATTCTTCACTGAAAGAGTGACTGGGCACTGGAATTGTTGGGCACTGCCCAGGGAAGGGTGGAGTCATTGTCCCTGGATGTGTTTAAAAAAAGACTGGACTCAGTGCCATGGTTTAGTTGATGAGGAAGTGTTGGGTCATAGTTTGGACCTGATGATCTCAAAGGTCTTTTCCAACCTGGTTCATTCTGTGATTCTGTGATTCTATGATTCTGAGATATGGAGCTGCAAGAACTCCCCAGTGCCTGCAGGAAAGGCCAGCAGCTCCCTTACAGTGACAGATCAGACCACAACCAAGGAAGGAAGGAGCTGGGAAGGAGGAACCAGGGCTCCTCTGCAGAGGGAGCTGCTCTCTGGGAGCAAGGCTGTGCTGCTGGCACTCCACGGGCTGCTCCCACCTACCACATTGGCCAGGTCCAGGCAGTCGTAGGCTCGCTCTGAGAACGCCTGGAACCCCTCCTGGAACTCCTCATACATGTCCAGCACCTGCTGGCCCAGGGCCTTCCCTCTCATCCCGCCAAACTCCATCTTCTCCAGCTGTGCAAGCTCCAGGGCCGTGGTCAGGAGGCTCTGCAGGGCAGAGGAGGCACACACAGGGTCAGACACAGGCAGGTGACAGCAGTGGTGACACCGCAGAGCTGTGCCAAAGGAGCTCCCGGGCACAGCGAGGCTGCTCGGGCTGAGGGAGTTGGATCAACTTCCAGAGCCTCACCTTGACCATCTCCAGCCTCTTCAGGAAGCTGTCCAGCCTTGCAAACACCAGTCTGCTGTGGAAGTCCCACCTCCTCACGTGCTGGCCTGGCTCATAGTACACGTGCAGGTTTTGCCGTCTCTCCTCGAACGCCCCTTTGAAGGCGTTCAGGATGTCAAACGCCGTTTGCACCTTGCCCAGGCTCTCCTCCAGCTCTCCTTTCAGAAGGTCCTCTGGAGACAGGTACACCACGGCCTGGAGGAGCCACATCACACCGGAGGTGTCACTTCTGCTGTCACAGCAAACAGTGACATCTCGCTCTGAACACATCTGACCCTTCCTTCGAGTTCAGAACCCCTTTGCCAAGGAAGGACAGGGGAAAGCAGGGGAGGAGAGACTGCCATGAAACCCTTCCTGTGGCAAGCACAGGTGCCACAGCCACGCACCTGCTGGATGAGGAGGTTGCAGATTTCCTGCAGCAGCACCACGATCCGCAGGGGCACGCTGTAGTGCTCGGAGGTGGCCCAGACCCAGCACACCACGTGCAGCAGAGGCACCAGGAGAGGCTTCACCTTGCTGAACTCGGCAGCCTCTATGGCCTCCAGGGGCTGCTGGAGGGGTGTCAGGTGCAGGTCAATGTCCTGAGCCTCGCTCAGAGCTGTGGGGAGAGAGGGGAGAAGGGCTGGGATCTATCGAGCTGGGGTGGGGGGGTCACGAGCTGGGTGCTGGCACAAAGGGGAACGGGCAGTCCTGGGGAGCACAAAGCACCCAGCCACGTGTGCTGAACATCCACCACCCTGATCCCTGCTCACAACCAGCACAGCAAACAGACTCAGTGGTGAGGGACAGGGATGGGGACAGGGAGTGTGACAGGGCTCTGGGCACAGGCTGAGGCCACAACAGCCAAGCAGTGCCTGGCAGCACTGAAAATGCAGCTCTGCGTGGGCTGCAGGAGCCCAGGCGACGAGCAAAGGGCAGAGGTCAGCACCGTGGTGAAGCTGTCCCAGTTTCTCACCTGCCTCAACATCCACGAGCATGTTTTGGAAGGCTGGCACGTAGATGCTCTGCACTCTCTCCAGCACCTCCAGCATGTTCCTGACCCTCCTGGATGTCAGCTGGCTGTAAATGCCCTCCAGGTCATCACACCTGCAGCAGCCAGGACACGTTACCAGCCTGGCTGGGGCAGCACCAGCTGTGCCCCAAACCCCTGCTCGCCCTGGGCCCGATGCAGGATTTGCTGCAGTCACACAAGGACTGAGTGCCAGGGGTGGCAGGAAATGGGACCGACCCTACAGGACACACTGGAGCCAGGTTCAGGTGAGAGCAGCTCTGCTCCTGCTCACGAGGAGCCAGGTGGGGTTTCTGCAGGCACTGGTGAGAGCTCTGCAGAGGGCAGGGCTCTGTCTCGAGCCAGCCTGAGCCAATGCAGCACAAAGGGCAGGTGAAATTCCACTCCCTGGCTCATCTGACCCCCCTCTGGCACCACCAGCAGCCAGCTGACAGCACGGAGAGCACCCATCAGCTCTCCTCTGGGGCTGGTTCCTAGTGAACAGTGATGGAAACAGCATTTCCAACAAAATTCCCTCGTGGTGTGGCCAAGTTAAACCCAGCCAGCTGCACAGCCACCTCCAGGCACTCCGAAATCATCACTATTTTATGTGTGGGAGCAGTTTTTTTGGGTTCAGGTCCCTGCATGACCCCGAGCAGCTGCTCTTGGCTCACAGCAGCAGCACCTCTCCACCCAAAGCAGCAGCACCAGCCCCTCACCCCAGCACCTGTTCCTCCAGAACTCCAGTTCCACCTTCGGGGTTGGGTTCCTGCCTTGCAGGAGAGGCTCTGAGGACTCCTTCTTCAGCACTCTCTGGATCTGGTGGCTCCAGTCGATGATGGCTGACTCAGTGGCATGTACAAGGGATTTGTTGATCAGCTCCAGGCTGCAAGACACAGAGCACCAGGGTCACTTTGCTTTCCACTCGTCCACGTGCATTGCTCAGCTGGATCTACCTCAATGGGCAGCTGGATTTTAGTTACAGCCCAGATAGTACAGGCTGGTACTCACAATTTCTCATTTTTAGGATCAATGTCCTCAATTCCCTCCGAGCCAGCTGGAAGAGGCAGCAAGGTCTTGCCCTTCACTTGGCCAACAACCTTGAAGACAGTACTTTTCAGGCTGTGGACGTGATGGATGATGTCCTGTGACACCACTCGGGGCCAGCCCTGGTGGTTCTTCCTGTTCGTCAGGATGGGCACGATCACCTACAGCAGGAGTCATGGAAGAGCAGGGGAGAAGAGCTGAAGGAGGGTAGATTTAGGCTTGATTTAGGAAGAAATTGTTCCCTGTGAGGGTGGGGAGGCCCTGGCACAGGGTGCCCAGAGAAGCTGTGGCTGGAAGTGTCCCAGGCCAGGGTGGACGGGGCTTGGAGCACCCTGGGATGGTGCAAGGTGTCCCTGCCCATGGCAGGGGTGGGACTGGATAAGTTTTGGTCCCTTCCAAGCCAAACCATGCTGTGATTTGATGATTCTATGACAAAAATGCAGCAGGAGATGGACTGGCCACCAGGCTCCGAGGTCCTGGCTTGGCCAAGCCTGGAGACCAACATTCAGCACTGTCCCCAGTAGTTCCCTGCAGGTGATGATGAACCTGGGGCTGTCCTGCACAGCCACCCCCCATGTGCAGAGGGAAGGTGCTCTGGTACCTCCTGGCATCTACAGCACAGCCACATTTTAGGTTATTTCCCAAAGCTGCAGCTCACTAAATACAGTTCCTGTCTTTATCAGTGGAAGTTCCAGGGTGTGCTCTGACCCAGCAGCTGGGGACGCTGGGCTTGCCTGAGCTGCTTCTGGCTCTTTTGTGCTGGGATAGCAACAACGTCTGTCACCTACCTCCGGGATTGGAGCCAGGTTGCCCCTGGTGATGAGCAGCCTTTATGTGGCCAGACTTGGGGGAGGATGAAGGTATAAAACCAGCTACAAACAGACACAGGATTGAAAGGGAGCAAAGCAGTCCAGTACCCGGGTGCCACTCCAGGGTGCTGGAGATTCTTTGCACCACGACCAAAGAGGACCAGCAGCAGCAACCACCACGTCCAGGGAGCCATGGGAAAAGGGCACAACCCCAGGGCACACAGAGTTCACCTTCAACAGCTTCAACTGCAATAGTAGCAGGCTTTGTCTCCATTACTCAGATCACAAGGACTGCTAATGAGAGTCATGTCATAACCAGTCAAATCAGCTCTTCATTCTCTTTGGGGTTGTTAAAATAATAACTGGGCCCCTGGTGGACTTAAAGTTCATCTTGTTCCACCCCCTGCCATGGGCAGGGACACCTTCCACTGTCCCGGGCTGCTCCAAGCCCCGTCCACCCTGGCCTTGGGCACTGCCAGGGATCCAGGGGCAGCCACAGCTTCTCATTCTCAGGAACGCATCCTGTGATTGTGTAACGGGAGTCATCCCGCACGGACACCACTGCGAGGTGCCCAGAGCCCACACGGCTCAGGATTTAGGATGTTTCATTGGGCTCTACAGACCCCGGGGCCCCCGGGGCCACCTTTTCCCCCTTACCTCCTCCACCAGCGCGGCGAAGTGCGCCAGGGGCTCTGCGGGCAGGTCCCCGCACAGCAGCGCGGCGGGGCCGGGGCCGGCTCCGGGCGGGCGGAGGAAGAAGAGCGCTTTGGTGGCGGTGGNGCCGCGCCCCGCGCCACCCGCTCCGAGCACGGCTCCTCCTCCCGGGGCTGCTCCCGGGGCTCCCCCAGCGCCTCCGGCCCCGCCGCACCGGGATCCCCCTCGGGCTCCATCCGCCCGGCTCCGGACAGTGTTTGCGGGGAAGTGCCGCGGTTGCCCGGGGGACTCCCGGGAGCCGCTCCCGTGTCCCGCCGGGATGCGAGGGCGGTGCCAGCGCTGCCGCCTCCCTCCGGCTCCTGCCTCATCCCCGCACCGCTGTGCAGCCCCAGAAGCAATTTCCCAGCCCGGCTCGCTCCGCAGGAAGCTCAGAGAGGGAATCTTTCCACCCAGGTCCTGTCCCTCACCCCCGTGCGCTGCTCCCGACACCGCCGTACCTGCATCAAACACCCGATGGTGAAACTTGGGGTGCTGCGGGTTCCTGCCGCCGCTGCATTTCCATTTTATTAATCTCCTCTGTGAGAAGCAGATCGCTATTTTCCAAATAAAAGACCCTTCTTTAATTCCATGAAAAGCAGCACACGGCTCCTGTGCAGTCCTAGGGCTGCTCGTGTCACCCCAGCAGTGACCAGCTCCTCCTGGGCCACCCCAACCTGCTCCTGCCTGCACCTGCCCAGTAACAGGAATATTTTGTTTTTCCCCAGTCCCCTGCTACTGATAAAAGCCCAGCAGAACTTTTCTAGGACACAGATGTGTCAATACCCCGGTCTCTGCTCTAAACATAACATTAAAGCATAGCTCATCAACAAAAGGCACCTTACTGAAAATTTGTCTCTTAATTTCCCATTAACTTAAAGTGAAGTCTTAAGTCTTTACTTGTGTGAAAGCATCATCACCCAGCAGGGCCTGGGTATTTTCAAGTTGCCTCCAAAAACGAACTCCTTAATTGAAGCAGCACAGAACTGCCTTCCTGCTTCCAAACACAGGCAGTGACAGCAGTGGCAAGGGAAGAAGCAAAGTTAACCCACAAAAAGGCTCAAAAAACCTCCTCTTAACCAGACTTTCCCCCTCTCTGCCTGCTTTGCCAGCTTTCCTGTCCCCTCCATCCAGAAATTGAATCTGCTCAAGGAAACTCCCAGTCACCCGATCCAGAGCCATTCAAGAGCCCATTAGTGCCAGCTTGGATTTCAAGCAAAATTCCTGTCCTGAGGTAACAGAGGCAGAGAGGATTGTGCTGGCATAAAACACAGCCATGAGGCTCCAGCATGATCCACACCTGATAGGCAAGATCTTGGTCTTTAATCCAGTGCTGAATCAGCCAGGCAAGGTTGTTCTCCAGAGGAATCCAGGTTTTTGTTTCCTCATCAGTGATCCAGACACAACACAACTTTCTGGAGGATGGTGAGTGGTTTATTCAGATTCTAAATAAAGGGTTTGGAAAACTGATCTTTTGAGACAAAAAATCAGCAGAGGAAACCAAAATAAAATGGGAACACCGATGTACAGATGTATTCTCACCCCTAATTTAACCTAAAACCCTAACATTGGGTCCCATTTTACTGTTAATTTTCCTCCTATCACCTGGGTTCTGATAGCTGGTTATGCCCCCCATCACTGAGACCAGCTCACCTTCTTCTGGCAAACCCACGGCCCCTCCAGGGCCCCTCACACCTGATCTCTTGCAAAGGTCACACCTGCTGCTGTTACATTATCAATACCTTGTAGCATAAACCCCACAATTAAAACAGTTCAGCGAGAAGAATTTTTGGTTAAAAGAAGAAACACCCCGTGGGCTGGTGAGCCCTCAGAACAGGAGCTACGTGGGCATATCCTGTCTCCACAAGGACCAGTGCTGCTGACAGCCCACTGGAGCTGCAGCCCAGGGAGATCCATGACGACCAAGCTGCCCAGGCCAGCCCCTTTCCCGCGGCGCCGGCAGCACCGCGCGCTCCCGAGGCCTGAGCAGAGCCAGAGCAGTCTCTTCTCTCTCAGAGCAGAGCACTCCCAGCCCCATCTCTCTCAGTTCACTGTTTTAAGCTTCTTGTCTGGCAGTTCCTGATGGTTCTTGGCCTGTTTCCGTTTCTGGCACGCTGCCTCCGTGCTGTCCCCCCTGGTCAGCTTGTCCAGCAGCAGGGCAGTCTCCTTCAGCAGCCGCAGCTCCCGCTTCTCCTTGCGCTCCTCCATCTCCACAATGTCGTCTGCAAACAAAGCCTTCAGCGGCGGGATCAGCTTCGGGATGGCCGGGAAGTCACCGAAACGAACCTGAAACACAAGCACAGGAGCTCCTGTGTGACAACTGCTGTTTGATTCCCCTGCTCCCCCTTGCCTTCGGCCTGTGCCCCTCTCTGAGTGCAGCACTTGCACCAAGCAGCCCTGACCTCGACGAGTTATTGACGTTTTCTTCCCAGAAATGCTGTGACCCAGTACAAATTCTGACTGGGAGTGAGCTGCCCTCACTGCCACAGGTGCCTTCAGCCAGCTTTTGTCTCCCAGGTGTCTGCTACAGAAAGCCACTGGAGCAGCTCAGCAGTTGGGATGGGAATAGAAGCAAAATTAGGTTTTTTGGCTGGGAGTAGCAAGCACAGACTTGAGGTGACATGAGGCAAGTACCCAGTGTGTTAAGAGTTGGATTCAAGGGCCATCAGCACCTGTCTCACACCAGTGTGAGGAAAGGGTGGCACAGCTGCCAGCAGGTAAAGGAGCTGTTTCAGAGCCTGCTTTTCAGGAGATGGAGTATTGGTACAGTACAAAAGGAGCACTTAATTCATGAGCATCCCAAAATAACACTGACACCATTCCCAGACCTGCCCCAAGCTCCCAACTTACCCTCATGTGGTCGAAGGCAATGCCAACCTTCTCGCTGAAGTCTTCGCTGAACAGCGGGATCTTGGCGTACCTCTGGCTGAAGTGATTGAGCATGATGAACTCTGCATTCATCTTCATCCCAGTCTGGATGGCCTGGGAGGTCGTGCTGCAAAAGGAACACGCCCTGGTCACAGCCAGGCTGGCAGGGGCTGCTGCTCTGCACCCAGGGTCACACCACACCGAGTGACCTCACACCTGCTGAGCACAGGGCACAGGCCCCTCTCCCTCAGGGAGCCTGCACTGGGGGCAAGTCTGTGACTTCCACACAACCCTGAGTGCAGGAATGCAGCTTAATTGTTGGAGCCTTGCATTTTAGAGCTCCACAACCTGGGGACAGGGACTTTTTCTTCTGGGGGATGTTAAGAGGACTGTGATGGTTTCAGAGCTGCTGCCATGACCAACACCCCAGCTTCAGTGCAGAAGAGCTCTACACACACCAGAACCCCTGACAGGACCTGGGCCCTTCAGCACCAGCTTCAAGGACTACACCCAGCAGACCACCTTTCCCTTCCCAACAGGGACAGACAGCAGAACACATCCCACCTGTGGGTCTTCTCTATAGCTTCTTTTTCCATGCCATCTTCCAGCGTGGCTTCGTGGATCAGCAGGTTGGCATTTTTACCTGTGCAAACAATCCCATATACAATCTTCAGCTGAAGACTGAGCAGCCCAGCTGCCTACAGGAGCCCTCCTGCCCCTCCTCAGCCCCTCGCTGTGTGGCAGACACAGCACCAAAAGTTTGGGAGTGCCCACTTTGGGTACTGACAGATGGAGACCTTTCTCCAAGAGATTCTTCAGACAGAGGGTTTTGTTACCTACCCATTTGCACTAAGGCCATGCAGGGCATTGTATCACCAGAATAAACTACTTTCCAGCCAGACTTGTGGATCACTGAACATGCAAAAGCATTTTTACAGTGTTGGACTTCACAGGTCTGAAACTGAACAAGGATACAAGTGTTAGACCCCAGGTCCCCTCCAGCCATGGAGCCCCCCAGCTCAGGAACTCACCTCAGCCAGGTCGTAGCTCTCTAAGAGAGAGCTCAAAAACTCCTTGGCTTTGGGTCTGATGTTCTCACAGCCTTTCACAAGAGACTGAGAAGGAATCATTCTGTGAGGGAGGGAAGAAGAAATAATTAAGGACAGGTACAAAATAAAACCTGATCTTCTCTTTAAGCAGCCGATTTCTCCTGTTTCTCACTCTCAGTTCAGTGCCTTAGTGACCTGTCTGTTTTACCTCCTGCTTTCATTGGTGCCCCAGTAACTCATCCAGTCACTTCTACCCCACTATCAAATAATCTTTCTTCTACTTGCCCAACTCCCTTTCCCTGTGGAAAAGGGAAGCCTGCATGTGAACCTCTATTAATCAGCACAACTGAGTAACAAACCCCATCCTGCCCTCTGCAAACTGCACATCCTCGTTCTGCAGGCAGTGCAAGGAGTCACAGTCACCTCCAACAAAGGGCTGGGGGAATGGATAACAACGCCTTGAATAAGGATCAAGGACATTTCCCCACATAAAACACTCACTTGATGTCTCCAAGAATCTCCTCACAGTGGTTGTGGTACTCATGCAGCCAAGGCATGATTTGCTCAGGTGCTACCAGAAACAGAGGGCTGAAAGCCTGACCGAGGGCTGCCTGCAAAAGCAAAGGTAGGGGAAAAATTCACTACTAGGTGTACATCAAATCAGAGAGGAGAAATTCTAGGGAAAGGCTGGTGCTTCTCCACCATTCCAAAGTTCCCCTCCCCTCACCCCAAGCCAAGTTCAGGAGGAGAGAAACCCCAGTGCTACTTACAAAAGCTCTCCTTCGCTCCATCAGGATATTCACCAGCCCCTGCAGAGGGAACAAAGGACACAGCAAGGGCAGTCAGAAGTGCCTGGGGAGTCAGTGGCAACAGAGCCACCACAGCTCAGCGAGCCCAGAGTCAGAACAAACAAGAAGGGAGAGGGGATTAGAACCACAGACAGATTCAGCAGGGCCTGGGGAGTGAATACAGAGAGGAATGCAGAGCAGGGCAGCCCACATCCATCAGCTGGAGCTCCAGCTGAGTCCCACGGTTCAGAGCAGAGCTGCACAGAGCCCCTGCCCCTTCCCACATGCTGCACCCACCGAATGATGATCCGTGTGCATGTGGGACACAAACACAGCCACCAGGTTACACAGCACTTGGTCAACTTGCTCTCCGTAGTGGCGGCAGAGCTGTCCAAAGGTTCCTTCTCCACAGTCCAGCAGCAGGGAGCGGGTGGCACTAGTGAGGGGTGACAGAGAGATTTAGCAGCCACTGTAAGAGCTCTGAGCAGGGCCATGCAGCAAGGGGCATCTTTTGGGCTGGAAGGAAGAGAGAGAGCTCTGGGGTTTACCTGGTGTTCACCAGCGTGGAGCTGACATTGCGGATTTTCATTGGAATTGCAGATCCCGTTCCCAAGAACACAATTTCAGGATAAGCACCCGCATTTCCTAGAGAAAACAGACAACAAGGATTTGTAGGCAAATGTTCTCCACACACTGCTCAGTAACTCCAGAGCCAACATGTCCAGCACTGTCATTTTTACCCCCTTTGGCAGCAGATTTACAAGGGAAGGCAGAACAAGCCCCACCACTTCACAGCTTCATCTGGGCTCTGAAGCAGTGGGTCACCAAGAGCTCCTGTTTTCCATCACACTGATCCAAGCTAAGTTGCTGATCCGTACCTGGTACAGCAGCCAGGCTCTCTTTGCACTCCTTCACACGGGTCTGGAAGTCAGGGAGATCCAAGGCTTCAGTAACAAATGCGTCAGGATCGCAGACAGTCACAGCATCTCTGCAACAACAGGCCACCTATCAGGATGGGGCAAGGCAGGAACTGAAACAGCCCTTTCCATAACAAAGTGCCCAATTCCTGTGACAAAACAGCCTTAGAACAAAGGGACAAAAGCTTTCCATTTTAAGTGGTTGGAGAAGACATATGCACGAGTGTGGTGTGTGCCAAAAAGGCTTGGTTGGGCTGAGCCAGGCACAGAAATGACCGTTCCACCAAAGTGGCAGATCCTGCAATAGCACTACATCCCATCCAGAGCTGCCAGGCACTAGAGGGCACTGCAAGGCAGCACAGAGGGTCCTGGAAGAGAGCAGCCACTTAAAGGGATTCAGGCATTGCTGGAAAATTAAGAGACCTCTGTCCTGGGCCTGCTTCAGAGCACGTGCAGTACCTACAGGCCCTCAGATACCTCAACAGAGAAACTTAAACTCTTCTTGGCACCTGCGTCCTCCTGTTGTAGCCAACAAAGCCAGAAATCTGAGCCATGGTGGCTGAAATCCCCTTGCTCCCTGTGGTCCCTGGCCCTTAAGGTTCTCACTGAGCAGCTTCATCTATTTGCCCACCAGACCACCAGGAGCAAAGTCAGCAACTGTTTAATCACCTGGAGCTTTCAGCTCTAATGTCAGGCTTTCTAGCTCTTCAGATGGTAAGACTTTCACTGGGCTCCCCAAAATCTCTCTCCCTGCCCCCATCTGCTCTGCCACAGCCACAGCTGGGTGCACAGCATGAGTCAAAGCCAAGGACAAAGGACCACAAGGCTACAGGAGCAAGGGACAGAAACAGAACTGCAGACCACTGGCCAGGTGGTGTTTTCAGTGGCTCACTCATCCATGTGCTACACCTTGTCTGAGACTTTCAGGGACAGAGTCCTCCAGACAGCTCTCCCAGCAGAGCCACCAGAAAGGACCTGCAGGGGATCCTGACACAGGGCCCTCCCTCACTGAAAAGCTGCTTCAAGCCAACACCCAAAACCTGGGAAGAGAAAAGATTCCCACTGACCTCTGCCACTCCTGCTGCGGCCTGAGGTGGTATTTCAGGAGGCACTCCCCTCGCACGATGGGCACAGGGCACACAGCCTCTGCTTCCTGCAGGAGGAGGGGGACGTGAGACACAGCCTTTGCTCAGGGCACGAGGCACAGGGGCAAGGAGGGCCCGGATTACCTTGCTCTGGTAGCTGGTGAGCAGAGGGAAGATCTCTGGGTGGATGAGGTTCAGCTGAGTTTGGATCTTGTAGCTGCGTGGGTTGTGCACAGCAGAGGAGTTTTCATTGAGCACCAAGTGCTGAGTGCCAGGCCCGAATCTGTCAGAGGATAACAATGCACAACAGCTTCAGCCCCACGTTAGCACTGGGCACATGTGCACACCTGAGCTAAAAATCTCACCTGAACCAGCAGAGCCCTCTTTTTAGAGCTCTTTTTACTTTGGAACAAAGGTGTGCACCACCAGAACAGGCTGCTGCCCTCAGAGACAGGAAGCCAGGCACCACAGGCCCACGTACCTCTCCATCCACTGCTGGTAGCGGCCGTCTCGAAGCACTGCCTCGGGGGTCATGTGAATGACCAAGGCCACCTGGTGCTCAGGAACTCCCTCCTGGTACCTGGGACACATTCAGACACAAAGAACACCTGTGCTCCAGTCCATGTCCTTGGCATTCCCTCCCCTCTCCCACGCTGGTGCTCCCAGAGATGCCCCCTGGGGCAGGCAGAGCAGGGATCTCTGAGCACAGCCCAGGAGCTCCAGGCTCTGCATCACCAAGGGCACAGGGCTCAGGGACACCATTTGCTGAGCCTCCACTGTCCCCCATAGACCAGTTCCTCTCCTCCATCAGCAACAACACCTGCAGAGCCTCCAGGAGCCCAAATGCTTCTGCACAAGCCCTACAGAGTTGTTATGTGCAGTCCAGCTCCCAGCAGCCAGGAAAGCAGCAGCCTGCACTGCTCCCCAGGCACATTCCTGCTCTGGAGGGCCCTGAGGGAAAACAGGCCCATGGCAGTCACAGAACCCCACAGACCCTGCCTTTCCTAAAAGCTTCAAAACACACCACCAGTCCTTTCTTGCATCTCAAGCTCCTTAACAGTGCCAAAGAGCCCAGAAATGAGCCATGAGAAACAGCTTAGACTAGAACAGGAGCTTCCCTTGGGCAAAGCTCAGCACTCAAACACCCCAAGTGCCCCAACCCTACCTTCGGAAGGTCTCATTTTCACAGACAGCATCCACAAAGCCCTCGTGAGGACACTCCAGCACCAGGAACACAGGGCCAGGGTCAGTGGGGGTGCACAGCTCCTCAGGGAAGAGCTGCAGGCAGATACACAGCGGTCACACCACAACCAGCCTGTACACACAGCCCTTCCTGCACCTCTGTGTCTGACTCCTTCGGTCAGACAGACCCCAGCAGCCCCTCTCAGTGCTCAGTGCACCCACCCAGGGCAGCTCCTGGGCCCTTTCTGCTCTCATTACACACGTTTGCATTTTGCTGTGTAACAGCAAATCCCAAGCCTGGCCTCAGAGAAACCACAACCTAACCTGAGGAGGGGAATTTTACCAGTTTCTATGTTCCCATGACAGATTCAGATGGTAGCAAAAGCATGTTTAAGGAAAAAAGGGGTTCTATGAAATTCTTGTGACACAAAGATGTGCTGATCCCATCTCCCAGGTCAGGATCTTCACTTGCAGATCCCCTGGGCCGTGGCCAGAGCTGGCTCTGCCTCTCATTCCAGTGTTTGAGATTCAGATCCTGTACCTCAGAACTACTGAGTTTCTTTTTGTGTCAGAGGTGCAGACAGGGTAAGGAGGGAGTGATGGCTACACAGGCATTCAATACCCAGATTTTAAAAATGCGGGGATTAACTTCACTAACTCACTCCTGCAACAGCTTTTGGGAGATGAAGCAGCTCTGCCAAGCAGCAAACACCCAGCCATACCCACACAGGAGTTCATTTCCCTGATCACCACCCCAACAGCCCCAGACATGCCACACTTGGCAACAGCCAGGAGCTGGAACAGCCCCAGGGTGTACTGGTAGGCAAAGCATTCTGCACAAAAGCTTGTCACCCTGGGAGCCCAGGGAAGGAGGGAGAGTGGCAAAGCCACAACAGAAGCACGGACACAGCTTACCTCTCTGCCTTCAAAAGTGATGCTCTCCCCGTTTTTGAGAGCTGTAATTATGGGAAGGATGGCTGGAGTCCCCCTGAGAACAAGGGCACAGAAATATTTAGCTTGCCAACAGCCAGGTGCCTGCTGCTGCCCCGTGCCCCATGCTGGGCTCTCATACTCACACTGGCAGGCCCATCTCCTGGGCTTTAGCTGCTAGGAACTTCCCCTTCCTCGGGTGAATCTGCAAACAGTTACACACAATTATCACCCAAATAAAGAGGGTTAGGAAACAAGATCCACACACTGCCAGGTTAAGAGTTTCTCCACAAACAGAGGGAATATTTTTTCCCTTTTCACTTCCACAGCCACTGCTCCAATTTACCCCAAAAAGGCTTTTCTAGGCTCTCTGCTTTCCAGCATCATGCTGCTGCTTCTCGCTCCCCTCTTTAGCCAAGCAAGCACAGCAGCCTGGCCTCCTCTGAGGGTTAAGAATGGGACCTGTATACTCATGGTATACAGGATTCTAAAAACCACGTCCTGTTTTACACATTCCTACTCGTGCTACAGCAACTCTGACACTGGAAAAGTAGAAACACGTTAAAGCTTCAAAGCCCTACTTGAAAATGCTGTCTCCAGTTAAATCCCTGCAGCAAGATGACATTAGGAAGCATTTCCTTACAGAGGGTGGTCAATGCCCCAAGGCTGCCAGTGTTTAAGAGATGTTTGGACAATGCCCTTAATAATATGTTTTAAATTTTGGGCAGCCTGAAGTGGCCAGGGAGTTGGACTGGACTTGGAGCAACCTGGTCTAGTGGAAGGTGTCCCTGCCCATGGGGATTATCCCTAAGGTCTCTTCCAACCCAACCCATCCTGTGGTCACAGATGATCACTGCATGTCCCTTCCCACTGAAATACTCTGTTCTATTCCCTAATTTGTTCTGTGTTGGTTTAGGGCTCTGTGCCCAAGCTTACTTTACACAGAAAAGCCGTCACCAGATCAGGATGCCTCCTTGTGCACTTCCGCTCATCATCTGTAAAAGAAAGCAAAACTACTAAAAATCATCACTCACTATTTTCTTAAAACCAAAACATGCCAAAATTTGCTAAAGCATCCACAAGAACATTCTCCAGTTAACTTGGAGCCCAGGAGCAAAATGTTCCAAACACCCAAGGCCAGAGAGCCCACAGCTTCAGATACAAGAAACGAAACTAAAGCCCGAGACTGAAAAATAATCAACCCAGCATCCACCTGTAATTAAATTACAAAGGCTGGAGCATCCACCCCACCTAGAAGCAAACTACTACAGGGACTAATCACACCCAAGCACAAATGATGTCCAATTTCTAGGCCTTTTAAGTTCTCTATCAACTTCCAGAGTACCAGAACACTTTCTGCTGCATGGAATCTTCCAGCTGAGCTTCTCTACAGACCTCACTTTCAGAGAGCAAGTGGCTCAGAGGACAAATTCCTATCCTTAATTTGGTTTCATCTCATTAAAGTCGAAAAGGCCATTCCATGTGTTTCACCTGTTTTCTTTGGGCTTTCTTTTCCCTTTCCTTCCTCCAAGCTTTGCTGTGCAGCTCTCGGGGATCCAGGCCCTGTGTCCCCTTTAGGGCTGTTTCCACCTCGGGGTGATGCTCCAGGACTCTGGGGCGATGTACTTTCAGCAGCCAGTGGTTCTCCTGTCCCAAATCCAATAAAAGCAGACGAAGATCACTCAATCAGAAGCAACAGGTAAGAAAACCAGGAGCAGCATTTCCCTTTTCTATGACAGTCAGGTCTGAATTGCACCAGAATACAGAGCTGCTCCCCGCAGTGCAGCTTGCACTTGCCTACTCCAGTCACTTATTTCAGGAGCCATCCCTCATCCAACCCCTTCTCCCCAAACTGCTAAACTCTGTGCTGCACCCTCAGTATCAGAGTTTCCAGCAGGAAGAACCCAGCTGGCTGAGAAAGCCAAATCCAGGGATGTTTCACAAGTCATTCCATCCACCACACCCAAAGGAACAAGCCAAGGCCCTGACTCAGCAGGTCTCGTTATTTAAATGAGATCCTTCTCCTGAGAAAAGCAAATTAATGAACCTCTGCTTACTCAGGCTGGCAAACAGAAGCTGCTCCTTGAACCTTCATTGTGCTTACTGAGCACGTGCTTCCCCTGCCTCTCTACAGCCCCACGTGCTCTCACCTGTCAGAGGTATTTGGTACACAGTCATTGTCTCATCCTTGTACTCAGGCTCCGTGTGCAGCTGCACGGCTGGGGAGAGATCAAACCCCACCATTAACAAGTGCATAAACAGAGATTCACACTCTTCAAGAATATAAAACAGAAAAGTGTCTTTGTCATTCTTAAACACAACCTGCTGAATGTTCCCCTTCCCTTTCTGTGCCCAACTGCAAACCTCAATAAATAATTAAAGTTTTAAAAGCCCATCATCCGCAGGGAGCAGTCCATGATAGCGCAGTGAGCAAATTCACTGGCACACTCTGGAAGCAAAGTGCCTTCACAGTGTTCTAAAACCAAATGTTGCCTGTATCAGCCAGCCTAGCAGGCCCCGAGCAGAAACAGAGCTGGAAACACTGTTGTGAGGGGTTGGAACAGTGTATCAGAGCAAAACAAATGTTTAAAACATCCTCTGAGCGGACCTAAACCAGATGCTGAGGCTGTTATGGATCAGTGCAAGCCTGGCTACAGATGAAACAAAAAGTTACGAGTTCCTTTGCTGCACATCCCTGACACACGTACCTAAATCCATCCTCTTGAGGGGCCCGGGAAAGAGGCGAATGGCTTTCAAGTAGTTTTGCTGGAAAAGAGACAGTGTATCAGGAGCTGGCACAGGCAGTGCCGTGACAGGCACCACTTCCAGCAGCTACAGACACTTCCAAGGCAAAGGCTCAACACCCAGGCAGACAAACCTGGGTAGGTGCCCCACCTTGGGCAGGCACTGTGCCTTTAGAAGGAGAAAGAACCACTGTCCCCACCCCTTGCACCTGTGTAATTACTCAGCAGAAACCACGAGGAAATAAAACAATGCTGAGGATTGCAAATTTCCAGCCCAGACGCAGCATCAGGCTGGCAAGGACAGCATTAAACAGGAGACCAGAGACTCAGTTTCTATTAATATAAAATGGGGAGGAAGCAGACAGGGGAACAAAGATCCTCCCTTCTCCCAAAGGCTCATTTATCAGGATACAAAACTACAAGACAGGAGCAGAAGACTTCTGCTGTCCTGTAAGTGAAGAGGTTTGGATTTTGAAGCCAGCCCTTTGGGCTGACACTAACTCAGACCAGCATTTCACACCTGCACAAAGATTCCCTTTGCCACCAGCTCTCCAAATTCCAGGGTGAGCTTTAACATTTTGAGGGTTTGCTCTCCCTTCTGCATCTTGCCATACTTACCAGCTTTGGTGGCCCCAGGAACACACACCTCTGAAGCCCTATCGCCTTCAGGGTGAGAATCATACCTAAAGGCAAGCAGAGAAACAGCTTTTCACAGCCCCAGTAACCACTGGTAGATCCCAAAAGAAACATCCCTCTCTGTTCAGGACTGCTTGGCCTCTCCACAAAGGCCAGAACTCAACTCAGACCTAAATTCAGTTTTGCCTCATCTTTGTGGTAGTTTCAACAAGTTACTTGCCTCTGCAGATAAAGAAAATATATACACATCTTCATACACCTGCACAGGTTGTTAACCTCCTCCTTTCCTTGGAGATTTCCATAATTTTAATGGACAAGATCCACAGCCATCTGTTCTAACCTCATCCAGCACTGAGGACAGTGGTGGCTGCAAACTTTTGTATGCTCCTTTGGACTCAAACCAGCCTAATTCAGCTCCCTGCTGGCAACACTGGTAACGCCTTCTGCTGCAGGAGATTTTGGGAGCTGAAGCCAGGCACGCTGGACAGGCAGGGCCTGTCCCACCACGTGTCTGCAGAGCCCACACAGCAGCTGGAAGCACCGCAGAGCCCCAGCGATGTCGCCGTCCCCACCGCTGCCTAACACACCCCCGCACGCCGCACCGGGCACCCCGCACAGTGACCGCGGCCGGCCCGGGAGCTGCTGCCCGCGGCCGCGCCGGGCTCCCGGCACTCACCCGGCAGCCCCCCGACGTTGGCCCAGGACACGCGGCTGAGGAAGATGCTGTCCAGGTGGGAGATCTTCAGCCTGCGGGGCAGACGGGGGTGAGCAGGGCCCGCTCCGTGCCCGCGGTGCCCCCCCGCGCTGCCGCACTTACTTGTGCTCCTGCATGGCGCGCTGCGTGCCCTCGCCGCAGTTGAACAGGTACCTGCGGGGGGAAAGCGGCGTCAGGGCCGGCCCGGGCGGGGAGCCCCGCTCCCGGTCCCGCTCGCGGTGCCGCACTCACCGGTTGAACTCGGAGAACACATACACGGCGGCCCCCGCGTCNAGCCGGCCCTGATGGCGATGCCGATGCCGAAGCCGGTGCCGGTGCCCGCCCGCCGCCACACGAGGGGCCGGCCCGGGCGGGGAGCCCCGCTCCCGGTCCCGCTCGCGGTGCCGCACTCACCGGTTGAACTCGGAGAACACATACACGGCGGCCCCCGCGTCGCGGCTCCCGGCCGCCACCACCTGCACGTACACGGTGTTGGGCCCCGCCAGGCCCGTGCCCGCGTTCCGCCGCCGCTCGCGGGCCCACACGTGCCGGGGCACGTCCTTGGGCCGCCGCGCCGGCCGCGCCGCAGAGGGCCCCTCGGCCATGGCCCAGCCGCGGGAGCCGGCCCTGATGGCGATGCCGAAGCCGGTGCCGGTGCCCGCCCGCCGCCACACGAGCCCGCGGCCCGGCGGCAGCGCCCGCGCCAGCGCCCACATCCGCGCGCACCCGCCCCG
>VWZT01007253.1:80955-114496 GCA_013397055.1 Pachycephala philippinensis
TCCATCCCGCTGCCCGGTGTCCGTCCCGGTGTCCATCCCTCTGCCCGGTGTCCGTCCCGCTGCCCCGTGTCCGTCCCGGTGTCCGGTGTCCGTCCCGGTGTCCATCCCGCCCCGCTCAGGGTTGGTGGCCGTGGCCACCGGCTCCGCACCGGCTGCCGCTGCCCTGCCCCTCCTGCCCCGGCGAGGGAACGGAGCCAGGCTGCAGGACGAGCTCCTCCAGCTGCAGCCGGGATCCCGCAGCTCATATTTCACCCCGCTAGCAGGTCTCCCACTCGGGTGACACCGAACGCGTGTCACACGCGCTGGAGGCACGGGCTGACGGCCCCCGGCCGCCCACACAGCCTCGGCCCCGGATCCTGCAGCCGTCTCCTGCCTCAGTGGCTAAAATAAACTGTCTGATGCGCAGCCGGCACGGCCGCGCTCGGGGCTGAGGCGGGACGGAAATCCAGCCACGCACACGCGATACCAGAAACCCCACGTTGTGTCAGCACCTGCTCGGATCCGGGGTGCTGCCACATCCAAACCCCGCGTCCTTCTTCCCCTCGTCAGCACCCCGGGACACCCCTGGTGTCCCCATCCCGAGCGTGCACAGTGACACAGCCACTGCCACCGTGCCACCGCCCCTGGAGCAGCCTGGCACCCGCGGGCAGCAAGTGACCCCATGCAGGGGTGCTGGTTCTCAGCGGGATTGCCGGGGGGCAGCCCAGTCTGTGTCTGCCAGCTCCGTGCCACCCCCAGGTGGTCCTGAGCCATCCACACACCCGTCCTGAGCTGCACAGGCTGCAGGGCAGAGCTGAGCCCGGCTGCTGTGGGTAACTTCAGCTCACGTTTTGATGGGATAAACTGACCAGTTTTTAAACTCACCAGGGGTGGAGCTGGCAGGGAGGAAGTCCCCCTCTGGCCTGGGGTGTTGTACTGCTGTCAGCACGCAGGCTTTGCCCTGGAAGCTGCCCCTGAACCCCCCCTGCAGAGCTCCCTCTCCTCCTCACCCTGCCCCGGCTGCCAGCACCGGGCCACGGCTCTGATGTTGCTGCAGGAAGATCCTGCCCCACCCGAGCTCTTGTGGCAAAACTGCCCTGAAGGTCTTCTCTGCAAGGACCTTCTCGCAAAAACTCCAATGTCCCCCGTGGGCTGGGGCAGTGGGTGGACAGCAGATGGCTTGGAAGAAACCTGAGGGAAGTGGGAGTTGTTGCACTGCCCAATGTAGACTCTGAGCTCTGAGGATGGCAGCCTAAATAACAGCACAGGTATTGTATTGCTACAGAAACTTGTTAATACAGAAACTCTCACCTCTCCTCCCCAGAAGTGTCACTGTTTCCCTTTTTGTGCCTGTCCCAAAACCCTCCTGCTTCTCAAGGACATTTTGTATGGACTGCAGCTCTGCCCTGTGCAAACACACCGTGAGGAGACCTCTCCTGGGCAGTGCCTGGATGTGACACTGAAGTCCCACTCAGGCACCATCATCCCTGTCTCATTACTGGTGTGGGCCCTTCTGGGGCTCTGCCTCAGGTCTCTCCTAGCCCAGGAGCTGCTTTGCCAAAAGGACTTCACTTCCAAGCTGCTATGTAAACAAACCCGGTGGGAGCCGGGGATTTATGGAGGGGCTGGAGAAGGGCTGGTGGAGATCCCCCCGCCCCGTGTCTGCCCGGCCAGTGACTGCTGCACAGACCGAGGGGACGTGTTTGTTAGTGTGAGCAGCAGGTTCGCCGGCGGGTGAGTTTACAGCGAGATGGATATAAATAAATAGAAGGAAAAGGACTTTCCCTGCCCGAGGAGTGGCGTCCTGCCCGCCCGAGGAGGGCTGCCCTTGGCCTGGATGCTGGTCGGGAGACCAGGGACCTCCCTGCTGGTGTCAAAAAACCTACAGGATTCTTTTTTTTTTTTTTTTTTTTTTTTTGGGGGGGGGGGGGGGGGGGAAGGTGGGGGGGGGGGGNGGGTGAAAGTTGGGGAGAGAGAAGGACACTGCCACCAGCACTGTCCCCAGCACCAAAGTGGCACTGGGGCCACAGGTGGCTGGACATCATTCTGCTTGTTGTCAGTGAGGAGAAAGCACTGGGGGAGTGCAGGGCAGAGGCAGAGGAGGCGAGGGGAGCACAGGCAGGGATTCTTTGGGGCTCAGTGTTAACAGGGGGAGGAGGTCCAGGCTGAGCAGAGGTTCCTGCTGCCTCCTGAGCTGTTCTGTGCTCAGGGGACTCTGCTGAACCCAGCTGGTGAGGATGGCACACGGGAAGGTGCTCTCTCTCCATCCTGTTCCCTTCCCAACAGCAGGAGCCTGCAAACCTCCAGGCTTCAGCCAGGTGCTGAGATCCAAAAGTGAAAGGGTTGGTTTAAGGGATAGCAAAGGGCTACAGCCTGCACTGGAGCAGCTCAGCCCAGCTCAGCCCAGGTCAGCCCAGCTCAGCCCAACAGCATGGCCTGGGCTAGCCCAAGCCATGAAAAATGGCTTCACACTGATGAGAGGGCACGGTTAGATGGGATATTGGGGAGGAATTCTTGGCTGGGAGGGATGTGAGGCCCTGGCACAGGGTGCCCAGAGAAGCTGAGGCTGCCCCTGGATCCCTGGCAGCGCCCAAGGCCAGGCTGGATGGGGCTTGGAGCAGCCTGGGATGGTGGAAGGTGTCCCTGGACATGGCAGGGGTGGGATGGGATGGTCTTTTAGGTCCCTTCCAACACATCCAAACTTTCCTGTGATTCTCTGTGCCCCCTCCCTCAGCTCACCACATCCAGCACTCCCAGTTTCACCCAAGCAGGGGCACTTTGCAGTGCCAAGGAGACCTGCTCCCTGCTCACCCAGACTGGCCTCCCTGGGCAGAAAGAAGTGCCCAGCACACACTGAGGCAGCGAGCCTGGCAGGGACTGACCCATAACTCCCAGCCCTGGCTGGGATCCTGCCCCACTCCTCCGTGCCAGGGCACGACTCCCTCAGGTGCCTCTGCTCCCTTTTGCCGGTACACAAACACTTTATGGGTCTGCAGAGAGACTGGGGGGGACGGGGTCCTGCTGCCCCCTCCCCATGCAGCCCCGGGACGGAGTGTGGCCCGGCTGGGGCAGCCCCAGCCCCGGGGCCGTGCCAGAAGGGGGACAGCAGCGGCAGAGGCACTCGGGCAGCTCTCCCGGGAGGCCCCGTCCCCCGCCTCTGCTCCGCGGGCTGCAAGAAGTTAATTTATTTTTGGAAAAGCAGCTCGCAGAGTTTGTCTAATTCCACCCGCACCAGCTCCGTTCACTCTATTTTAAACCAGTTCTTACTGTGCTTCAAGTTTATAAAACACAATCAGTGCGCCCTGGTCAAAGCAGCCCTAACCCGCGGAGCAGGCGAGGAGTGGCAGAGCAGCATCTCCTCCAGGACGCCCTAGCTCAGCCGAAAAGCCCACAGGTAATTAATTAACGCTTCCTCCTTCATGTTGTTCTGTCCTGCGGCCGCTTTCTGCCGTGCGGGTTGGGTACGGTGACACTCGGCACTGGTGTGTGGTGGCAGCTTTAGGGACACGAGCACAGCCGGGCATCGCCGCTGCCTGCTGCTGCTCCGGGGGTTTTGTGGGATCTCAGTGGCACCTGGCAGGTGGTGGGCTACACGGAGATCTCTGTGGAGGGTGACACTTGTCCAGGAACGGGCACAAGGTGCGTTTGGCACTGCAGGAGCCGGCCCTGCGGGAGGCTGGCGGGGAGAGGAGCTGCGGAGGCAGCGCTGGCTGTGAGCAGGGAGGATGGTGCTGATGGGCCGCTCAGGTTCCTGGGGATTCTCACTGTGCTGCAGCCATTTGGGGGCTGCTCTGGTGGTTCCTGTGGTGCCCCCACCCCAGCTGACACTGTGGGTCCCCCCAGAAGCTCAGACTCTGCGGTGGCACCCTGCTTTTACCCCTCGTGTTTTGTGTCACCGCCCCCCGAACTGTGGAGGGCCATTCTGGTTGCACCAAATGCTCCGTGTTTAAGGCAACTTCTCCGTGACTCACCAGTGCAACCCACAAAAACTGTTTAGAAGAAGCTCCCGGCATCTCTCACACGCAGAAATCCGGGGCATTTACGGACCGCTTTGTTTCTGTTACACGAATACTTTGCAGAACGCTGCCAGTCAGAATCCACTGATGTCATCTGCTGAGCACTGGAGCGCTCGGGGGAGGTTTGTCAGCCTCATGCCGGGCTCTCTGGTGTCTCAGGGTTAAAGCTTTCGAAAGCGCCGCCCTGGCAGCCGCAGCCGGGACATTTCCAGCACGGATGGTCGGGCTGCGGAGCGGGAAGGGCGGCAGCGCTGCCAGGACAGGGCTGAGCCGGCTCCCTTCCTCCCTGCGGGCTGCAAGAGCATCTCTCTGTGCCCTGTGGGCATCCCCTCTCCTCACCCGAGCGGCCCTCAGGGCATGCACAAGTGTTTTGGGAAAAGCGGGGAGGGATCAGGGCTGAGAGCTGTGCTTTACAGCCGCTGCTTCACCCAGAGCCGTCTGCATCCCTCTTTGCTGTTCCTTGTTGCCTGTCATCATTTCAGCTCTGAGGTCGGGAGAAACAACATCCCAAAAGGCAGAAAATTAAAGTGCCTTTTTTAGGGTTGCATGACCCGATCTCTCCTGTAGATGCCACTTGTCAGATGGCCCCAGGGACAGCAGCAGGAGGTGACCCCGGGTCCCCCTAGCCAGCGCTGCTCTCGCTGGTGCTGCCTGTGTATTCTGGTGGTCCAGCTTGGAGGGGAAGGGAAATGCGGTTGTTGTGTGGAGTGTTCGGGCTAAAAATAGTTTCCCTCTCGTGCTCCATCTGAATGGGCAGCCACAAATGACTGTACATGGATTTGTCTGATAGTCCCGTTTCAGTGTAAGAGACAAAATATCTTAGTTATGGCTTTGTTCTTCAGCTAACAATGGGTAGCTAAAAATATCCGACTTTGTTCCACTCAATAAAGTTCTCTCAAGGGGAGACACTAACGTTACATTTTTGCCAAATCCATGCAAAACACGGCCAACGAAAATGCACATTTTTGCCAGCAGCTTTTCATAAAACATGTAACTAGCAGAAAACTCCATACTGTTGGGCTGTGCTGTCTGCTGTGCAGCATCCCGGGACTCCTGGCTGCCTCGCTCTCCGGGAGCATCCGCGGAGGGCGAAGCACATGGGGCTTCCTCCCATCCTCATCCTCCTCTGGGCACGCTCCAGCTGCTCCCCGGCTGCCTGAGGGTTTGGGCACAGGGTGAGGAGCTGCTGCCTGCTCGTGCCTGGCAGAGGGTGACTGCCCCAGCGCTGCCAGTGCTGGCTGCTTGGTGGTCGCTGTGGTCTCGCTCCAATTCCCTTATTTCCCGTTTGATGGCAGCCAGGGCTGGAGCACGGCCAGGCCGGCCCTGTCCCGCTGTGCAGGCGCAGGGCTGGTGTTTGTGAGGAGCCTGGCACGGCTCTGCTGCACACTCCCAGCCTGACAGCCAGGAGGAAACCAGCAGAGACCTCACCGAGCTGGCACGGGCCCTGTGGGGAGCAAGGAGATGGACTCTCCTGCGCTCATCCCCATCTCCACAGAGGATGTCTCCCTCCCTGCTGCTCTGCCTGAGTCCCTGGTGCATTTTTGCCAGCTACAAAGCTGGGAGCTGCTCCCAGAAAGGCTCAGGGAGGCAGGAGAACCATCCCATGCTGTCTGACTGTGGAGGCCACCCTGCTCCGTGGGTGGCAGTCCCTCCTGGGCAGAGCAGAGCGGGGTGAGCCCAGCTGAGGAAGCCCTTCTTTGCACGTCAGGGTTGGTCTGGATGAGTGACCCCACACCGTTTGCATCAGGCACTTTCCTTTCCTGTTACAGGGGGTGTGGATCAGCTGGAGCTCCGTTTGGTTTGGGCTGCCCAGCAGGAGCTGGCTGAGTGGGACCAAGTCTTGTTTTACCTGTGCCGTGCATTGAGGAAAGTGGTTGGGCTTCTTCTGCCTTCCATGGTACTGGAGTTTCCCAGTTTTTTTGTCTCTCTATCATTCCCGCAGCTCCTCTCTGAACCCACTCCCCTCTCCATCATCCCTCCTGTTGTGTACACAGTGACCAGCAATGATTTCCCTCGTTCTGCTGTCTCTCTGTGCTGTATTTGCTCTCCAATCTGGTGTCAGGTCCAGAGCTCCAACTCCATCAGTTTTCACTGTGTGCCTTCCTGCATCTTTGTCCCCTCACTCCTTTTCTCCAGGGTCACTCCATTTTTCATATGTCCATATTAAAACCCATGGGAATTCAGGGAGAGACATTCCCAAGGAGCAGGGAAGGTCTGGGAGCTGTGGCAGCAGCAGTGCCCTGTGCCAAGGCCTGTGCAGTTGGTTTGGGTGCAGATAGAAGAGGGACAGAGGCCAGGGGGCACCGTGGGGCTCTTCCACACCTCGTGGCTGAGGGAAACCTCCCTCTGCCTGGTGGTTACCCCACTCCTGCACCAGCTCTGGTGTGGAGGAGCTCTCTGTGCTGGAAAAGCTGAGCTCCAAAGGTGGGATGCCCACCCCACGTGTGTCTCTGGGGAAGAAGCCTTGGCCCGACGTGATTCATGCAGTGTTTGCTGCTGCAGCATTCCCGGAATGTACCTGCTTTATTTCTTGGCCTTCTTGCCTGTTGTTGGAGAGGAGCTCAGCTCGTGCACTGGGGTTTAGATGACAGAGAGATCCAGCCCTGCTCTCAGGCTCGGGGGTGCCCTGCACCAGGACAAAGCCCCCGAGCTGGAGGGCAGGGACCTGTGGGGATGTTGTTCTGCCAGAGATGACACATTCGTGGCTGGGCTCTGAGCCCCCACAGGGTGGTTGTGCGTGTCCTCCATCACGGGCTGGCTGTTGGGCACAGTTTGCAGGTGTCCCCTGCTCCGGGGGGAGCTCAGTGATGTCCCACAGTGCACGGTGGGGACATCCCTCATGGTGCCAGCACAGCCCCGTGGAGGATGGGTGGTCCAGAGATGCAGCACAGACCCCTACACTCACCAGAGCAGAGGCAGGAGGCACCAGACTCCTGTGCCAGCCTGTTGCTCTGCTCCTCCATGGCACTGAGCCTCCCCAGCCCGGTGTGTGCCCCACAAAAGCAGCAGTCCCTGTGCCTCCCTGCCCTCCCCTGGCTCCCACAGGGCACACATTGCACAGACAAAACCGTGTTTAGGGAACTGCCCCAAAGCCAGCTCCCTGCCAGCCTCCTTCCCACGCTCTCCTCAAGGGCCCAGCCCACCCTCAGGACAGGGGCCAGGGTGTTTCTGAACCAGAGCTCCAGGTTCCATCAGGATTCTCTGGGCCTGCCTGAGTCCATGGTGCAGTGTGTCCCAGGCACAAGGCAGCCACCAGCCTGGGCTGCTGGCAATGTCCTGGAGAAGGCACCAGGGAAGGGGACACTCTGTCAGGGGCCTTTTCTGACTCACGGTGATTTATGGCCCAACCTCAAGCCAAAAAATTCACCCTGCTTGCACGGGCGTTTTTGGAACAGATGCAGAGGGCTTATCAGCCGTCCCCAGGGGTTTCCTGGCTCTGAACCCTGCTGTGACAGTGTGACAGCCACGAGCAGCCTCAGGACGGGGCTGGGTCCCCCTCACAGCACAGGGGTGTGGGGTGTGCTGGTGCTCTGCAGGGATGGCAGCGGGACTGGATGCTCTGGTGCTGTGGGCTGTGTCTCCCCTCCGGACAGAGCTGTGCCTCGTGGGGAGCAGCCAGTGTTCCAGGAGGAGTGGGTTTGGCAGGGCAGTGCCCATCACCCTGCACGCTGTGATTCCTGGAGCAGCCCTGGGGGCTGGCAGGTGTGGGGTGAGGGAGCAGTGGGTGCCTTTGCACAGCTGTGAAGGAGTGAAATGAGCTGAAATAAAGCTCAGGCCAAAAGGAGCGGGCTTTGCCACTCACCCCTCGTGCTGAGCAGGGACCTGCCTTCCCCAGGAGTGTGCCCACGGTGCCAGCCTCACTCTCCTGAGCCCTCTGAGTCGTCACCCAAGTGCAGCACCTCACTCCCAGCATCTGTGGCACCCCGGACCAGTCTCCAGAACTTTCTCTCCTTACAGTCTTCTAATCCTTCTAACTGCAGGGCTGGTTTTATCCTTTATGTGATTTTTTGGGTCTCCCAAGGCAAAATCTTCCCCATGTGGTGCTCTAGCTACGAGAGGGGAAGAAAACAGAGTGGCTGTGGCTTGTTGAGGGTGAAATTCTGGGGTGCTCTCACTCCAAAAAGCTTCTCTGCACTTGGGTGGCTTTGTGAGCAACGGGTGATGCTGCTCCCACAGAGCATTAAAGTGCAAGGACTGAGTTTGCAACTTTCCTGCGTTTCTAGAAGCCAAACTGCTGCTGAGGCAGGGCAAAGATCAGGAAATAGGGCTGAGCATCGCATCACAGGAGCCGGTTTTGAGGCAGGGACTTGCTGAAACGCCGAGGGAGCCGGGGATGAGGAGCTGGTGAGCGCACGGGGACCCCGCTGGGTGCGGATCCAGCCCAGCACACGCGTGTGCGTGCTGCTCCCCATCTGCACGGCGGGCTGGGCAGTAAATCACGGATCAGGGGAGCAGGCCTGTCGGAGCAGGTCGTTCTGCAGGGCTCTGACACGGCCCAGCCAGCTGCCGGATGGGGCAGAGGGAGTTTGTTTAACTACCAGCAGCGGCACAGCCTGCCTTGGGTCCGACAGCTCATTTGCGGCGCGGGTAACAATAACATGCCTTTGCTGTTGACGGAGGGTTGTGATGCCATGTGGGATCTGCTCCCAGCTCAGGAAATGTTCCTGGGAAAGTCTTTTCCCTCCCAGAGCTAGCGGGAGAGGCGCGAGTCCTTTCTGAGGCGGGACGATGAAGAACAACTCCCCGGAGATGCGGCAAACGCTGCGGAACAGCCCCGCACGGCTGCGAGCTCCAGCTCAAAGGATCCCGCTGCGTTCTGTCCCTGGTTCTGCCCCACAAACAGCACGTAGGCATCCCCTCGGTGGCTGTCATCGCCCTCCCGAGGAGCTGTCCCAGCACGCAGTGCCGAGCCCTGGCCCCGGGGCTGGCAGGGGATCCTGCGCGGGGATCGCCCCTCTCAGCATCCCTGTGCCACAGGGGTTCCTCTTCTCTGCATCCCTCTTCCACAGGGGTCCCCCTTCTCTGCATCGCTGTGTCCCTGGGTTTCCTCCTCTCTGCATCCCTGTGCCANGTACCCCTGGGCTTCCCCCTCTCTGCATCCCTGTGCCATTGGGCTTCCTCCTCTCTACATCCCTGTGCCACAGGGGTTCCCTTCTCTTCATCCCTGTGCCACAAGTCTTCCTCATTTCTTCATCCCTGTGCCACAGGGCATCCCCTCCTCTCTGCACCCCTGTGCCATTGGGCTTCCTCCTCTCTGCATCCCTGTGCCCCTGGGCTTCCCTCCTCTGCATCCCTGTGCCACAGGGCTTCCCCCTCTCTGCTGGAGCTCAGGGGACTGAAGCTGGGACGTCGAGAGTGCTCTGAGGAGTGGTGCTCAGAGCAGTTAACCCACAGCACACAGGGGGAACAGATAAGGGATGTCTGAGCCTGGAGTGGGAGGCAGCAGCTCCTTGGAGAAGCGTGGGATGTGCCAAGAGCCCCGGTTTTGTAGCTGTACAAGAGTCTTGACACCAAGCCCGTGCCGGCTCTTCCTCTGGGGATTCTGCCCTGTGCAGAGCTCGGGGGGATCTGCTCCCCTGCTCTGCCTCCGGGGCCCTGCGGCCGCAGCACGCACGCCCTGCCTGCCCAGCTCCACGGCCATCTGTCACCGAGAAATTTAACTTTCTGAAGTCTGCAAGCTTGCTAAGAATAAACTTAATAAATTAGTGAGCATATTTAAAGTGCAGCGCTGCTCGCTGATCTGGCATTTTAATCTACTCGTGAAACTATCCAGAGTGTTTGCTCAGCGTGTGGCCAAGTTCTGAAATATTTGCATGCTGCTATTGTCAGTACATCTTCTGACCCTTTGCAAAAGGATGGCAGGAGGAGTGAATTTATAAGAATCTTCCACTGGCGAAGGTAGCGGGGCCGTTCCTGCTAACACACTCCTAGAGTTATCTCCCTGAGATCATCCTCGCCTGCCGTTCCAACCCAGTGGATGAGGTACTTTTAAACAATGCAGCTGTGGTTTATGTTCTCCAGGGCTACATATCCTCTTCGGTGACACACATTCCTCGCAGGTCAGTTGTAAAACATGCTGGATGTTGGCACAGGGGCAGCCAGAGCCAGCCGAAGCTGCCCTTTCCACTCGGGAATGCCAGCAGGAGCTGCGGTGCCCTGCCCAGCTCCTTCCTGCCACCTCCCAGGGGCTGCAGCAGGTGGGCACTGGGGAGAGGGGCCTCGTGTGAGCCAGACGAGGGTCAGAGATGGGTAGGGCTCCGGGATAATCTGTCCCTGGATGCGTGGCTCCATCTGCCTGCATTAATTCCTCGTGCCCAGTGAGCCAGGCCCCTCTGCAGCAGTGATCTGGCTTCTTCCCCATTTGTTTCTCTCACCCCAGTGTCACCACGGATGATTTAATACATTTCCAGATCATTGATAAGGTGGTTGAATAGCCCAGGGCCCAGCCCTGACCTCCTGGGAGCTCTGTTTCCCCCCCTGGGTGTGGAGTTCCCACTGACAATCGCAGCTGGGACACCCCACAGCCAGCTTTTAATCTATTAAATATGGCCCGTGTTAATTGGGTATTGTTCTGGTTTCTTCATCAAGATGTAACAGCACCACGGCGATCTCCTTGCAGAAGTCTGAGTGTTTTATACCACCAATATTATTTTTATCAATCAAACTCGTAATTCCAGGAAAAAGATGAATTTTAGTTTGACACGCTCTGTTTTCTCTAAGTCTGTGTGAGTTGGCTTTAATCCCATTTTTCTCACCAGAATTTGCCTGTTGCTGTCTGAGGCAGCCTTTGGAGGGGCTTGCCCTGATTCAGCCAAACAAACACTGGTGAGCAGGAGATTTCTCCTGGTGCATCCATCCCGAGTCCAACACAACCCACAGCCCCACCAGAGCTGTAATTAATTATTCCCTTTGCACTGACAGAAGTTGCTGCTCCTTCGCTCAGGTTTGCAGCCCATGCGTTGTCCTCGGCTCTTGGCTTTCCCTATCAGCTTTCTACAGCTTCTCACTTCTCATTCATTACTATCAGTTTCCACTTTCTTAAGTTATATATGGTTTTCTTATTTTTCACTGTTGTCTTCACTTCCCTCACGAGCCAGAGTTGTCTATTTTTTTAACCAACGTTGCCTTCCCTCTCAATTGTGGGATTGTGGTTTTGGGGCAACGCGTAAAATGTTTTTCAACAATTCCCACTTAGCATTCACATTTTTCTGATTAAATTCCTTCTCCCAATTGATTTGGTTCATAATTGTTTCCAGCTCTGTGAAGCTGAATCGTTTTAGCATTAAGTGGATATATTTTCAGAACAGAACTTCACTTTAAATATTCGCTTTATTGTCATTTTGCTTTTCGGTTAAATAAACTAAAGCACTCTTTGAGACTTTTGGCATGCATTTTAGGGTCACAGAACTGGGAAATGGAAATTGTTCCTGAGAAAAGTTGTTTTCGTGAAATGTTTTTTTGTGAACATATATATTAATTTGAATAAACTGAGGCTTGTCTGAAATCCAGCAGCAGGGAGATGGCATTGTCCCTCCTTTGGCAACTGAAAATTGAGACATTAAGTCCAATTTTTTTTTAATTCTCCAAGTTTGTCCAACGTTTTATATTTGGCAATTGAAATCAGAAATTCTACAATGACTTTGAGGTTTTTCAGATTTCACTGGAAATAAAACTTCTTTTTTTTGTTGTTGTTGTCGTCGTAGGAAAATTAAGTTTCTCTTTCAAATTATGAATTTGATGTCCAAAATACTACATTTCATTGACAAGAATTTGAGCAAACAGTGGTGACTCGTTGTGGGGAGGATGCCCACAGCTGGAATGTCTCCTGTGGGTCACCCAGCTCGTGGCTGGACTCCTCCTTCTGCATCTGCAGAACCCTTTACTGGCTCTCAAGGACAGAAGGGATCATCTGCTCTGACCTCTGCATAGCAGGCCAGGGACTTTCCTCTGCTGGTTCTTGCATCCTGTCTGCAAAGTGCGGTCAATAAAAAGCATTTCTTTTACAATGAGGTGCCCAATCTTGAGTTAAAGCCTTTCTGCTGAAAGCAAATCTGCCAAGTTGGCCCAATGGGTCCGTGGTGCTCTGTGTTAGCAGTACACTGAATATTTGTGTGCAGAACCTGGGCTCTGGCTGCCAGAGGCAGGAGCACTCTGCCAGAGAGGGCTGCCTCCCACGCCGGCGGTGCTGGAGAGCTGGAGACGCTCCCGCTTGCCTACAGAAAACAAAACCCAATATTCCTAGCATTGCTTCTGGTTTCCTCCAGATCTTTCAAGCTCCTGTAACACTCCCAGAGCACAGGGCAGCCCAGGAAGGCTTCTCCTCCAGCCCCCATCCTCCTCTTCTTCTGCTTCCGCCCCTGAGAGACCTACGAGGTGAGCACACACTTCTAAGGGCAGGATTTCTTTGAGGAGGATTCCTCACGGCTTCCCTGCCTCAGTCCCTACCTGTGAGATTTTACTGATTTTACTGACCTGTCCATGATGGACATTCCTTCCTCAGCCACCTTGCCAAGTGTTGTTGTCCCCACCACTGGCCCTGGGCTCAGCAGCAATGGGGCTCCCACTCCTGGTGGTGGACAGGCTTGAGGGATCCTCTGACTTTGGCCAGTTCCTCCACATCTCAGGGACTCCCCAGACCCCAAATGTCAGCTGTGCCTGGTCCTGCTGTGGGACAGCAGCTCCCTTGGGGCAGCCTAAAAGTAAAGGCAGAGCTGGAGCGACGTGGTCACTCCTGGCCCCCTCATACCCCAAACTCAGGGGTCTCTTGGCTGACCCTAAGGAAGGAGTGTGTGAGACACGCTCCCAGGAGATCTCCCACGGCCACATCCAGGTCTGCTCCGTCTCTCCCCCTCTCCTCGCAGCCCCGGGTCACGTAACTCGTGCGCAGCACAGGCCAGACAGACTCTCTGGCAGACTCTCTGGCATCGTTTTTTCAAGCTTGATAAATGGGGCCAACTCCTCCAGATTGAACTCAAGAAAATACCATTATCTGCTGCGCAATGACTCAGAGATTGCATTGCAACATCTCGTTGGTAATGTCAGATCGCAGGCAACGATATTAAAAATGAGCGTTTTACCCTGGACAGGGTATTAGCTATGAAATTAAATCCGTATTTATTGCTCTTAGCCACGAGCAACCAGACCCTTCCAGAATAAATGTTTTCAGTTCCGTGCAGGAAGGGTCTGTCATGTCCAGGCCAGACATTTCCAACCCAGGGTGCTGGGGTGCTGTGCCCTGTGATGTCATGGCAGATCCCATGAGCTCACCCCTGGTTTTGCTGGGCCAGTGTGACACTCACAGACCTCCAGACCCTCTTGCTCCTGAAGGAGTCCAAACACCAACAACATGGATTTCATAGAATTGCAGAATCACAGAATATCCTCAGTGGAAGGGACCCACAAGGGTCATTGGTGCCCAACTTCTGACCCTACCCAGGACAGTCTCAAGAGTCCCATCAGCTGCCTGAGAGCCTTGTCTGAACAATTCTGGAGCTCCTTTGTCTTTGGCAAATGCCTGAGCAGAGCAGGACCTGGCAGCACGAGGATGGAGGAGGTGACTTGGGATGGGCTCTGTGCTGCAGGGTTTGATCCTCAACCTCCTCTGCCTCTCAGTCCAGGAGCTTTCCTGCTGAACAAGAGGGTTTCACTGAAATGGCTGTTCTGTACGGAAAAAATGTCTGTTCTTGGGGGGAAACATCAGCCAAGTGAATGCAAGTGTCAGGATCAAAGCCAGGTGGCTTTGTTTGAGTGCAAGTGGTTTATCAGTGGCATTTTCCAGTTGGAGACCAACAGAGCTTTAAAAGGATGGTGAGAAATGATGATGTTCAGTTTGATTCGGTTCCCTGTGTGTAATTTCTATTTCCTTTTTTTTTCTTCTTTTTAACAAATATTTGGAATGGCTCTTAGGTTGTGTTGAGCTTTTGTTCTGGATGAGTTTCTGGTGGTGCCTGGCTCTCTCACCAACATTCCCCAGGGTGTGTTTCCTGGAAGGTGAGAGCCATGTCCAGCTGTGCAAGACATTGCCAAATACACCTGCGATTTCCAGACTGGCAGTTCATGATGAAACTGTGCCAAATCAGCTTTCCAGTGACGTTTCCAATGGTGCAGATTGGCTTGAAGGACAGCAAACACAGCCAGCTCCTCATTCAGGAGGTCTGTGGAGCTCTGTGGTCATACTGGAAGGAGAAAGAAAGCGAAACACTCTTAACTTTCTTCGAAAGTCAGCACAGTGTGGTTTGCACTCCCAACTCATGGCAGCATTCCTGGGATGGGCTGGGATTGAGCCCACGGTGCTGCTTTAGAGCATGTCCCAGGCTGGCTGCAGGGATGATGCCTCGAGAGGACACCTAGAAACAGAGACTGGACAGGAGTAAGGGAATAAAGGTGGAAATTTATTTGAAAGGCCTTCAAAAGTACACCCTGGGGATCCAGAGGCTACATCCAAAAAGGACCCAAGATGGACTCCCAGTCACGAGTTCTTCACTGTTTTATAAGTTTGGGTCATTTGCACATCAGGGTTAATTCTCCAATTAAAGCTTCAGTTAATGATGTAATTTCCCCTCATCTTGCCCCCCTTTAGAGACTTTTGGTTTACACATTTTGGGCCTAGAAAGGGCTGGGTGTCCTTGGAGAGCAGCCTGGAGAGGCTTTGTTCTGTCTGTCTCAGCATGAGAGAGCAGCAGCTCCCAGGCTCCAGGACACTGCAGAGTTACACACTGGGAATGCAGAGTTTGAAAAATATAAAAGTCAAAACCCAAGGCATCAGGAGGGAGCCCTGGCTGGCACGAGGGGCCCTGTCCTGCACCCTGCAGGTTTGGCTGCTGCCCAGCTGCCCTCTGGTGACACAGCTGCTCTGGTGACAGCCCTGAGCCCTTCCCTGCACCCCGACCCAGGTGGGGATCCCCGAATCTGCCTGGCTGAGCCCAGGGCTCACCTCACTGCAACACCACTGTGCAACTCATCCTCGTCCCGTTCCCACAGCCCTCTCTGCCTCTCGCCCCACCAGCAGCTGCAGCCACAGCTCTTGGCTTGCATTCTCCTTCCTCCCGTGCAGTTTGGGGTGTCCGCTGTCCCCCGGGCCGTGAGCAGCTGTCCCCAGAACATCCCCCCCAGGCAGCAGCAGAGCGCAGGCAGATTGTCACTGGCACCCCTTGGGAGAGTGGGATGGGCCCGATGCATTTCAGGGCTTTTCCAAAAGGCAGCGAGTCTGGAGAGCACATACTTGTTGTTAAACACAAGAATACTTATTGTTGTCAAGTGTAAGAATCACTTTCTGTTGTGTTGTGTGAGCGTGCTGTGGCCTCCCCTGGAGCCTGCTGGCACCGAGAGCTCCCGAGAGCCCTGCTGGGGCTGCCTGACCCCTCGGGAGGCAGAACCAGCAGGATGCACACCCGGGCCAGTCCTTCTGAGGGGCCAGCACGCCCTGCTGGGTGCATGGAGCTGGGAACTGCTTCCCAGCCCATCCCTGACCGCAGGGGACAGCTCCGTGTGGGCCCCTGGCAGGAGGCAGTGACCACCACCCTTGGGTCATCCCAAATCCTCGGACCTGCTGCTGCACCAAGGGCTGCTGGAGGCTGAGGGTGGTTGTCCAGGGCAGTCAAAGGTGTGACCAACAGAGAATTGTGGTCATTAAAAGCACCTGGGCAGGGCAGGCTGGCACTGTGGTGTCACCAGGCACGAGGGGGTGACGGAGATGGTGAAGGGCCTGGAGGCTGAGGGAGCTGGAGTGAAGTAGACTGAGGGCAGAGCTCAGCGGGGGCTGCAGCTCCTTCTGAGCTCCCATCTCTGCTCCCTGGGACAGGGACAGCACCCAGGGAACGGCTGGAGCTGCGCCAGGGAGGGTCAGGCTGGATTTTGGGAAAGGTTCTTCCCCTAGAGGGTGCTGGGCACTGCCCAGGCTCCCCAGGGAATGGGCACGGCCCCGAGGCTGCCAGAGCTCCAGGAGCATTTGGACAGCGCTGCCAGGGATGCCCAGGGTGGGATTTGGGGTGTCTGTGCAGAGACAGGAGCTGGGCTGGGTGATCCCTGTGGGTCCCTTCAGCTCAGGAGATTCCATGATTCTGTGATTCTATCCTGTGATTCTTCATACTGGGCCACCAGCCTGCTCCAAGCACAAGTCCAGGGCTGTCTCTTGGCCAGCTCTACCCCAGAACTCTCCAAAATGTGCCTTTGGTCCAAGTTTGTGGGGCCATGTGGACAGGGCACCCCTCCCTGAGGAGACAAACTCCAAGGGGATTTATCCCCGCCAGAGATTGGGTTGGGAGGGACCTTAAAGACCCTCTGGTTCCAACCCCCCACCACAGGCAGTGGATAAAGGATCAGAAAGATGCCATTAATCCTTTAAATGCTTTCTCAGCTGCTTGTTTGGGAGTGTGTTAAGGTACCACCAGGCTCATTAGGAACTGTGTGTTTCCTTAGCACTGGCCAGGTCTTTTAGGAGTTTAACCAGGAATTTCTTTTGCTTAAATGGCTGTTTGGGGAGTGAGAACTCCTGTCTTGTACGGTATTTTACTCTGAATTATTAGGATGTACTTTCAGTACCTCAGCACAGCGTGGCTTTTGTCTGATTTTTGTACTGATTAAAAAAAAAAAAATCATCTCATTGGAACATTAAACAAGAAAGGTGAAGGGGACGTTCCTCCATCAGAACATCTCCATGTGCTGATCTAACTTTCTGAAGCTGTGAGTACCAAGCTTTGCATTGCCAAAAAAGAGTGAATATACCAATTTCATTGATCTCCAGACCAGAGCAGCTCCCACACAGCCAGCAAGGAGGAGCAGGGCATGGGCAGGACTCAGAGCTTGCAGTAGGATGTGTCCTAACGGTGCAGGATGTGGAGGGCTGTTCTTCTCATCTCACGTGGGGTCTAAGACCACGGCCTGGAGTGAAACATCCCCAGGAGGTGCCTCGGGTTGGGTTTGGCATCCTGGTGTAAAGAATGGCTGGGAAAACCAGACGGGAGGAGAGGTTTCAGCAGTCAGCTCGAGTGGACCCACCGCTGCCAAACTTATCCCCATAAAAAAGAGTCTCCGTGATCCAGATCTGATACCAGCTCTTGATGTGTGGCTCGGAGCCAGGCATCTCTCAGGGCTGGCCCGAGCAGAGCTGAGAGCTGGGGGGAAAGGGCGAAGTGAGAAACCCCACCTGAACTGGCAGAGGGTCTGCAGAGACTCAAGTGACGAACGCGGCTGAGTATTGCTGAGGGGTTCCAGGATAAACTTGCACTGAGCAAGCAAACAGTCACTCTGTTGGGGTTGGAGATCAGTGGAGGAGGCCAAAGACTCTCCAGAGCCTTGGAGTTTGCCACAGATCCCAAATCTTTTCTGGCAGAGGCTCACCTGGAAGGGAGGGAGCCGTGAGGGAGGGAGATGGACGCTGGTTGAGATACGGAACCCCGGCTGTTATTAATGGCCGAACCCTCACACGGGTCCTGGCCAGCGAGCCCTGGAGCAATCAGAAGTGATATGTCCTGTCTGTAAAGCAAGAGGACTGGCAAGAAGGCAAAAATTAAGAGAAGCCAAGGAGTTAGATGCTGGCACCTTCAAAACTCACCATTTAAAGGCCATTTCTGGGTTGCAGAGCTGGTACAAAGCTGAGGGGGGACTGGCCCCACCAAGGCTGGGTTTTCCTGGCTCCTGTCTCCACCTGGGACCATCAGAGCTGTCCCCAGCCCAGGCACTGCTGCTGACAGGGCTGCTTTCAGTGAGGTGAAGGAAATACAAACCTGATCTAGTGTCCACTGCCCACAGGCAAATCCTGCAGGTCTCTGCACGGGCATTCCCAAGCAGCAGCCTTGAGGACTCAGACACTTTTTTGCCTTCACAGCCCAGAAATGTCCCACTGGGAATTTTGGAGGTTTACAGACCCCGTGGTGGGGGCCAATTTCTTCCTGGATGCATCTGGGCTCCCCACACAAGGTACACCCGTAATTCCTGAGGGGGATGAGGGTTTGCAGTGGTTCCCTGAGGATTCCAAGTTTCCAGCTGTTCCCCAACCCCACATCCTGGTCAGTTTTCCATCAGAATGCTATATCTACTCTGCTTTCTCACCAGGCTTTTTCTTGCCCTCTCCCCTCCTGTGCCCAGAGCTGCAGAGGTGGAAAGGGAAGGGAATCCTGGTGGCTGAGAGGAGGAGAAGGAGGGAAGGCAGGATCAAACATGCTGTGAGGGGTCAGAGTTTGCCTGTTTTCTCCTCCTCTCCAGCCTCTCAGTTCCTGAAGAGCAGAAGCATTGCTCCTCCTGCATCATCAGCAGCATTTTGCTTTTGCCCAAGGGATGGGGCCATGGGAAAGCTGCATGTTAGGAAGAGTCAGGCTGAAACAGGGCATGGGGTGAGGGACTTGTTTGCCACTCAGCTGATGTACCTTTTCCACCTTCGGGTAGAGCAGACCATCAGGGAGGTTTGGAGTCTTCCCTGAGATTCCCATTGCTGCTGTCCTGGCAATAACCTGGAGCTCTTCTGCCTCGTTTCTTGGAGCTGTTGTTACTTCTCAGCCGAGGATGAATCGAGCCTGGCCCCGAAGCCTCTCTGGTTCTGGCAGCCCCTGTCCATCAGCCCAGCAGCCCTTAACTCCACCAGGAATTGTGAGGTGCTGCAGGATGTGGTAGCAGTGTGTCCACTGACCCATCCATTAATCCAGACCTTTGCCTTTCCCACTGATTCACGTGGCTGCAGCACTGAGGTCTGGAGTTGCCATCTCGAAGGCATTTGTCAAAGTGCGTCACACCTCTGTCACGGTCTCTTATCTCCTCTCACTTATTTGGTTTCCCGTGTCCACCGAGCGCTGATTTACGGTGCCTCCCCCAGCTGTGGGGGGCGTTGGGCACCAGCTATGGTTAAGAATAGCTTTCAAGCTGTCAAGATAATCCTGCATTCAGCTGAAATGGATCCGCATCAGCTCGAGCCAGGAACCACAAGGGACCTCCTGCGATTTCAGTGGGGTTTCAGCTTTCTCTGTTCCTCCCTCACGCTGGCCCAGAACAGGGTGTGTTGGAAAGAGGAGATGACTTTTCAAGGGCCATCACATCCAGGAGGTGATGCAGAAGCCACCTGAGGCTCCCTGAAATGCTTTTTCCATCCCACCTGTCCCAAAGCTCCTGGGCAGCACCCCTTGGTACCTGGCAGAGGGTCGGTGCTGTGTCTGCAGTGCTCTGGGACTCTGCACAGCACCCTGATCACTGTGCTGCTTCTCCTTCCTCCTCCACCCCAGCCTGTAGCTAACGTTTTCAGAGCACCTTTTGCCCCTGCTCCTGGAGCTCCAGGACAGCAGGAGCTGCAGCACACGTGGGCAGCAGGGCCCCCACATTCCCTCTGGAGGTTTGCAAGTGTGATGGCTCCAAGATGCTCGTGATGATTTCCAGGATGAGGGGTGTCAGTGCTGCTGAGCAGAGTGAAGAGTGCAGCAGGCACAATTCTTCCACCGAGCACCCACGCTGGGCTGCACCCTCTGCAGGCTCCCTGAGTTTCCAGAGAGGAGGTGTTTGGTGCTCTCAGCAGCTTCCTTCCCCTCCGAACTGCAGGAAGGCATCCAGCTGAGGTGATCACTGAGCTCACAAACACCGCCGGGCTCTCTACAGTTTGGGCAGACCCCCAGCACCAGAACTAAGAGATCCAGGTAGCCTCCTCCCTCCCACAACCCAGCCTCAGGGAGAGGGCCAGGCAGGAAAGCCGAGATCTTCAAAGCTGGAGGACACACTTTTGCCTGGTCCTGAACATCAGGTGTGTGGGAAGGAGCTGTGAAGAAGCCTTTCTTCCCATGCTCCTTTATTCCAGCCTCAGGCTGAGGTGTCCTGCAGCTCGTGTGGCACCACGCTGTGTCCTGCAGCTGCCGGGGGTTCAAGGAGCAGCTGATAGTGGTGGGTGTTCCTGGAGCTCAGGGGTGGAGGAGACCATCTGTGAGAAGGTTAAGAGGGGCTGCCTCCCCAGGGAAAGCCAATCCAAGTGTGTAAGGCTACCAAAGGGTGCATTTATCGAGTGGTTCTCCAGCCCTGCCGCGTGGTCAGGCTGTGCTGTGAGCCAAGCCAGGCCACATCCACCAGGGCTTGGCCACCCACCCTCAGGACACACGCTGCCATCAGGCTGTTATTACACTGCCACGGGCTTTCAGAGCTTCCCTTGTTCTTGGAAAGATGCTGCGTTGTGCTAATTAGTGGTAACATTTGGAATGGACGTGGTTTGTGAGGCCTGCTGCTCGTGCCAGTCCCCGTTTCTCAGCTTGATTTAGGGAGGGGGTATTCTAAATAATGCCCGCTCCTCCCTCCCTGCAGCAGCTACAGGCACCGAGGCAAAGTTGCATAACCCAGTGCTGCTGCTTGTGTACATGCTTGAGAAGAAACAGCCACGGAAAAATCCTGTAACATTCCTCGGCTGGTCCGTCTCCTGGTATCAAAGCGTTTCCTGCTGTGCTTTCACCTTTGAATCTTAATCCAACGGCTTTGGAGGAGCCGAGGGGGTGGGCAAGGGCTCTGCCCAGCAAAAGACCCCTCTAGAGGAGAGTGGGTAAAAGCTGAGGCACAGTGTGTCCCCCCGAGGTGCAAGGGATCCCTGGTTCAGTGTCCCTGGCCATGCTGTGTCCCTCAGAGGTGCAAGGGATCCCTGGTTCAGTGTCCCTGGCCATGCTGTGTCCCCCCGAGGTGCAAGGGATCCCTGGTTCAGTGTCCCTGACAGGAGATCTGTCCCCTGGGGTGAGCTGGGCTGTGGGGCCTGGCTGCACTCAGTGAAGATGTTGCTGCTCACCCTTGCTGCTCTGGTTCCTCGGGGAGCACCCACAGCTCTGGCTCCCCTTGTTCTCTGTGATCCTCCTCTCACTCAGCAGCCAAAGGCAGCTCCCTGGCATCTCTGCAGAGGTGAACCTCCAAACCAGCTTTAACCTTTTTTTTTGCACCCGAATTTCCACCCTAACCTATCCATTAATGAACCACTCCTGCGCTGTGAGCCCCCAGCCCAGGTACAGCTGGCTGGCACAGTTTGTAGTTAAAAACAAGTGATTTTGGTTTCTCCTGTGCTCCTCTGCTGTGTGACTGATTGGGTTTTCCAGGGAAACAGCAGCACATGGAGACAAAGAGCAGATCTTTTTCCTTCCTGGCCTGGGCTTGTAGGATCCAAACTGCCAGCGCCTGGGGGAGGTGGCGAGGTGCCCTCTCCCCACGATGGGCACGTTCTGCCCACCTCTTCCCATTTTCTGGGAAGATCTGGGCAGGGAAACTTGAGCAGAGCAGAGGTGAGGTTTCCCACCCCAGGAAGAATGACTGTCCCTTGCAGAGTTGCCTTTTCCTGACGGTGTCCAGGAGGGGAAGGAAAGCAGAGTGGATCTTCACGTGGTGGCTGTGAGAGAGAGGAGCACAGTGCCAGTTCTGCAGCACCCCAGGCTGCACTCAACCTCCGGGGCAGTGAGTGCCACCTCCAGGGCAGTGAGTGCCACCTCCGTGGCAGTGAGTGCCACCTCCAGGGCAGTGAGTGCCACCTCCGGGGCAGTGAGTGCCACCTCCAGGGCAGTGAGTGCCACCTCCAGGGCAGTGAGTGCCACCTCCGGGGCGGTGAGTGCCACCTCCAGGACAGTGAGTGCCACCTCCAGGGCAGTCAGTGCCGCCTCCAGGGCAATGAGTGCCACCTCCAGGGCAGTCAGTGCCACCTCCGGGGCAGTCAGTGCCACCTCCAGGGCAGTCAGTGCCACCTCCGGGGAAGTGAGTGCCACCTCCAGGGCAGTGAGTGCCACCTCCGGGGCAGTGAGTGCCACCTCCCCTCCTGCCCAGGTCTGGCTGCCCAGGAGAGGAGGGAGGGCTGTTCCCACCACTGTCCCCTGGCATCGTGGTGTTTGCAGGGGGGGCTGGTGCCCAGCACAAAGCCTCCTCTACTCCAGGAAGCTGTGCTGCCTCTCCTGCTCCTGAGCCTTGCTAAGACAGCCATGGGCTTGTCCTAAGGCTTGCCCATGGCACGGGTTTGATGTATCTGCCTGCCCTGGGGAGCACAGCCTGGTCAGATCAGCACTTTGTTCTTGCTGCTGGGTTCTGAGGGTGCAAAAGTACAGCTTTGTGCTGGAGACACTTCCCCCGGAGCAGCAGCGTGGTGTGGCCCTGCCCGTGGGCTGCTGGGGACCCTGCATGGTGGCACAGGGTGGGTGCAGAGAGCCCCAGGGACATAAAGCACCGTAATGTCTTAGGACCCTCTCCCTCCTCGCCCTCAGCTGGCTCAGCAGCCCTCCCAGGGCCAGGAGGAGGTGAGGTGAGGTGTGCCTGCTGCCCACAGGAAGGTCAGACACACACCTTCCATCACAAGGCTCCATAGCCAAAGTGATTTGTGCATGTCCCTCTCCCTCCCCAAAAGAGGTGGGACACAATTGTCACTAAGGGTGGCTCTGGACCGTGAGTCTGGAGAGACTCAGGAAGGAACGAGGCTGTTTGCTGCTCCCCTACGCTCCTGGCACATCCCTGCAGCGTGTGCAAGGGCTGCCTTCCCTCACGAGCAGCACAGACGTGTCCAGGGGCCTTCAGCCCTGAGTTAATGCTCTGAGTGCTGACACTGAACACGGGCAGCCCCAGTGTGCTTCAGATGGAAACCTGCTCAGCCCCAGCTGACAGAGCATCACCCCACAGCAGCTCCCACCCCTGCCTGCGTGCCAGCGCCTGTAAGGGGATCCACGGCAGATCCATGAACCCCACATCCCTGCTGGATTGAGTAGGTGTGAGAAAGGTTCACTCGTGTGCTCAGCTCCATGCCCAGCTCGTGGGGATGTCTCTGAAGTGACAGCTCTCCTAAAGCAGAGCCCGCTCCCTGGAGAGCAGAGATGGCTGTTTATTGCCTTGTACCTTGAGTGTGACATTTGGACATTGCCAGCCCTCGGCCCAGAGCAGCACCTTGGCTCAATTGTATAGATCCACTTAATGACTCACCCTGCAACTTGATGCATTGTGTCCAGATAAAAGATACTTTATCCCTATGATAAAAACGGACAAAGATGATGTCAAAATAAAAGAATGTTTTCTCATCCGAATAAAAGTCAAAGCTGCCGTTCTTGGGGTTATTTTGCTTGAAAACCTCCAGAGAAAGCAAGACTTTGAGTTTTTACCATTTATAGTTAGTTTCAGAAAATTCAGCATGCAAAGTTTGCTATCTGCCTTCCTCCCCTGGTTTGGAGAGGAGTGTGTCCATGCTGGGACCCTGCTCTTGCTGTTGGGGATGCGATGTCCCGGATGGATCCAAACCTCAAGAACACTCCCTGGGCACCGAGGGGCTGCTCTGTGCTGGCTGCCCACAGCCTCCTGCCAGGACAGCTGTCCCACGTGTGGCCACCTGGGGGACCTGCAGGCACCGTCCCCAAGGGTTAATCTGGCTAATGAAGAACTGCCACCACCACCAGCCTGGACATTCCTGCAGGCACAGTCCCCAAGGGTCCATCTGGCTAATGAGGGACTGTCCCTGCCCATGCCACCTGGGCATTCTTGCAGGCACAGTCCCCAATCTGGCTAATGTGGGACTGTCCCTGCCCGTGCCACCATCACCAGCCTGGGCATTCCTGCAGGCACAGTCCCCAAGGGTTCATCCCACTAATGAAGGACTGTCCCTGCCCATGCCACCTGGGCATTCCTGCAGGAACAGTCCCCAAGGGTTCATCCTGCCAATGAGGGACTGTCCCTGCCTGTGCCACCACCACCAGCCTGGGCATTCCTGCAGGCACAGTCCCCAAGGGTCCATCTGGCTAATGAGGGACTGTCCCTGCCCATGCCACCTGGGCATTCTTGCAGGCACAGTCCCCAATCTGGCTAATGTGGGACTGTCCCTGCCCGTGCCACCTGGGCATTCCTGCAGGAACAGTCCCCAAGGGTTCATCCTGCCAATGAGGGACTGTCCCTGCCTGTGCCACCTGGGCATTACTGCAGGCACAGTCCCCAAGGATCCATCCCGCTAATGAGGGACTGTCCCTGCCTGTGCCACCTGGGCATTCCTGCAGGAACAGTCCCCAAGGGTCCATCTGGCTAATGAGGGACTGTCCCTGTCCGTGCCACCACCACCAGCCTGGGCATTCCTGCAGGAACAGTCCCCAAGGGTCCATCCCACTAATGAAGGACTGTCGTTGCCCATGCCACCACCACCAGCCTGGGCATTCCCACAGCAGGATGGTGGCCAAGCTCGAGGGCAGCCGGTCTGAGGGACGGGGAGGGCCCAGGCCCTGGGGGAGCTGTGTCTGCAGGCTGTGTTTCATTGAGCAGGGGTTTAATTTTAGCAAACAATGCCAATTAGAGAGAGATTGTTCGATGGGTGCGTCTCGATGGAGAGCAAGAGCTGCTGGCAGGGCTCTGCAGGACCCCATCTGTGGAGGGACCCTCCTGGGACAGGGGAGGGGACAGCTGAGCTCTGCTCCTTGGCTGCTTCAGCTTCTGCCTCTTCTGCTGCTCTGAGGTCACCATCCCTGTCCCTGGAGCTTCAACTTATAAATTGTTCTTATAAATGTAATTTAACATTTTCTGGAGAAAGATCATGGGTCACCTACACCCTGAGTGAATGCAGCCATCAGACTGTGCCGAGGGAAAGTGCTCCATGGGAGCCTTGGGGTGAAAATACCAATTTTGGGGTACCCACAGCTTGTTGCTTTTTGTATTTCCCTGGCTGTAAAGACAAACTTCAAGCCTTTGACCAGAATCAGTAAATTTGTGACCTTCAGCCTGAATCTGTCCTTCAGAGAGTGCCCTGGAGATGGTGTGGAGATAAAGGTGGCAGGACGGGTGCTGCTGAGGAGCCCTCAGAGAAGGGGAAGTTTTCTACACTGGGCCCATCCAGGCAGTGTCCTCCTGAGGGAAAGCAGTCACTCTTGCTGGCCAAAGGAATTCACATCCCAGTGCTCACTGCATGATCTGTGCCCAGCCCGCAGTTAATTTGCCAGTGAAGCAACTTGTAAAAAAAAGGTGAAGAGAGACCACAAGAGGGAAAGGAACAGAATCACAGAGATGTCAAACTGCCTCGTTTTGGAAATGAAAGAGCCTGTTGGCAATGGCAGAGCTTCACATGCTGAGCTGGAATCACGACCCAGGGAAAAAGGGAATGGATTAGACAGAACAAGAACCGAGGGACTCTAAACGCTGTCTTCAACATTTCAGTAGAGGCCTCATAAATCTAGACAATTATGAGATGCACTTAGAGAAGCCCAACACTGTTATGTTGGGGCAGGAGGGCGACTCTTTGGAAACAAAGAGTTTCCAAGGAGCTCTGGCATGAGGACACAGCAGAGCAGTGTGACCTGTGTGACTCTTTAGTACCTGGAAGGGGCAGGCTGGATGAATGGAGCGGGCTGGAAACACCACATTCATTAACTCATGCAGCACAGGACAAGACAAATGTTCCTTGGCTTCGGCCTCTTCCTTTTTTTGGATGCTTGTCTGAATCCCGAGTAGCCAGTCCTGGAGTCCCTTCTGGGTGTTGAGGTGACTGGTGAGAGGAGGTTCTGGGCTGAGCCCCGCGGGGCAGCTGAGATCTTGGTGCTGGCTGATTTTCCAACACACACTTGGATGGGGCTGAGTGCCTGCCTTGTCCCATTGAGCAGGAGCCTTTAAAGCAAAAACTAGAAGGCATGCATTTCAACACCCTGTTTTGTGTGCTTTTCCCCCCAGCCTGTAGCAGAAAGAGCCCTTTCTGTGTGTCAGAGCACTGATGTGCAGCATGGCCCCGTGGAGGGGCTCACCACGAAGGGCTGGGGCAGGGAGGGTTTTCCTGTGTGTGGCAGCTGCAGGGCCCTAAAACCACTAAAACCACCCAGAGCATGCACTAAAATGAACCAGAGCTTGCACTAAAACCACCCAGAGCTTGCACTAAAAGCACCCAGAGCGTGCACAGCACAGACCCCTGTGAGTGAGGGTGGCTCCTGCCACCTCCTCCTGCCTCCCTGAGCTCGCTGTTCCTGGCATCTCCTCTGCTGAGCACCTCCCCAGCAAGGGCCAGGCACTGCCATGGTTCCCACAGATGCCCTGGATGTGTGGGAATGTCCAGAGCTTCCCCAGGACCCATTCCCAGCCTGGGAGCGGATAAAGACAGCGCTCACTGGGTGCTCTCTGGGAAGAGAGCATTTCCCTGCTTCCCTTCTGAGGAAGGTGAATGAGCCAGCCTCAGAAATGGCCATTCATAAAGGATGTGGGCCAGGGGGATCTCATGGGGTCGCGGTGCCCTGTCTCACCCCTCCCAGGCTGGGCATGGCAGCAGGCACAGCCCCTTGGCCAGGAGCTGAGGGAGGGATGGGCTGTGCCTTTGCACGCGTCCTGCTCACGCCCCTGCTCCGAGAGCAAATCCAGAGGTATTTTATCCTCTGTACGTTTGTTTAAGGAAGTTTAAAAGCAAATTTGGCCCCTGCCTTTGAATCCTCGCTCCTATAAATTCAAACACCTTGGACAGAGCATGTCTGTGCAGTCTTACATGTGACATTTAGCTAAAACCACTTACAAACAACTTGCATTACAAGTTTATTCATTCCCCACAGAATGTTGGCTCCTCCGAGTGTCTCACGAGCCATCTGCTGTGGGCGAGCTGCTTATCTTTGCTATCAGAGCCCTCTTCTAAATATTATGACCAAACAGAATTCCAAGAACAACATCCATCCCGCTGCACTGCAAATGCGCAAAGCCGATAAACTGTTTATATATTATCAGCTAAATAAGTTGGGTTTATCTGGAAGGGTTTGCAGAAGAAACCCTCTTGGGGTGCTCAGAAAGAATGAGTTTTACAGGTGGTGCTGGGAGCTGGGGAGGCCATGGGGGATGCCCTGGGCCTGCCACCCCTGCCTGAGCCAGCCCCAGGGTGACAGTGGCATGGGGGCCACCAGGGTCAACAGTTCCTGCCAAGAGTGGACCCAGAGCCTGCTAAGTTGGGGTTGAGCATCAGCTGCTTGCCCAAAAAACAGGCATCTGGGGCTGAGCTGAGCCCCTTGCTCCATCCCCAGAGGTGAGGGAAGAGCTCTCAAACCTCCTGATGCCTGGGATATCAGTGTCTGCCTGCTGCTTCTGCTGCTCTCCTGCCCACACCTGGCCCCTGCAGCTCCAGGGTGCCCCGGGCCTGTGCTGCTGGGTCACCTTCTGGGCTGGCTGGGATTTGGGAGGGATGGGCAGAGGAGCTGTGGAACCTCCCTGCCCGGCACAGCGGCGGGGCCAGCTCACCCTGGCGCCTGGGACAGTGCCCAGAGCCCTCACCCCAGTGCCCCGGAATAAATTATCCAAAGGCTTGTGAAATCCACCCAAAGTGTCCCGGCCCTTCCCAGCCCAAATTGGGTATCACGGGCTGTGTTTACTCTTCCACGCTGGGTTCTGCTCGTTGCCTTTCGGTGTCAAGAAACCTTGGGACAAGGCCACGAGCAGAGGTCAGTGTGGGCTGGCGCGGCAGACCCCGGCCGTCCCAGCAGATGGAGAGCATTTATTTTCCCTGGGGGACTTCAGATTTAAGGACATTTTGTCTGCTGGCTGCCAGCAAGCACATCTCCCAGCTCCGGCGGGTTCCTGCTGGCCCCAGCTGCCCTCTCTGGGAGCATGGCCGGAGCACGGCCGGTCCAGCGGCGTGGGGCACGGCCAGCCCGGCTGACCACAGCTCCTGGGGTGACCCCGGGGGCTGGGAGCAGCCAGGCAGTGCAAAGAGGGTCTGTGGCACTGAACAGCAGCAGATCTGCCCACTGCCAGCTGCTGTGGGCCGTTTTAGGATCGTGGGAAGTGAGGAACTGTGGCTGGGGTGGGCTCAATAAACCCCAGAGCAATCCTTCCTTTTTCTTCCGTGCTTTCCTGCTTTGGCATACCAGTGTTCATTTTTGGAAGAAAATCTAAGGGAGGGGGAGACAGTGGTTAATTTTCTTTGTGCTGGCGGCCAGCCATCAGGAGAAGCACTGCCCCTGTGGCACAGGGGACAGGGGATAAAGCCAGAAGGACATTTGAGAGGAAAACTTCACAAATGCCAGGGCTGGGGAAGAGGAGTGCTGTGGGGAAGAGCAGCTCTGTGAGCACCGAGGTGGGACTGAGCTCTTCTGGGGTGTCCAGGCCTCTCTGCCAACATAGTTGGTGGCACTTTTGGGGTCATTCCTGCTTCCTGCCACCCCTCACTGAGGGCAGGCTCCCTCGGGTCACTGCTCAGTCACTCTGCAGGGATTTTGGCCATACAACGTCCATCTGGAGCTTCCCTGGAGGCAACAAGTCATTCCCAACCCACCTGCTGCAGGAGCGGGCACTCACCCTGCCGTGCCCAGACCCTCTGAAAGCTCCTGCCCCAGGGAAAAGGCTGTCCTTTCCCAGGCTCCCTGCCATCAGGGGGGAGATGTTCCCAAAGCAGACCTCAGGCACACAAAGGCACTCCTTGTCCTGGAGGTTCGGCCTGGCTCCCAGCCCCATCGCTCTGCATATCTTGTGTACATGAAGCAACTCCTTTGCATGAAGATATGGAGTTTATTAGGAGACATTGGAGCTTAGGAGCTGTCAGGAGTGGAAGTCAATTCTGTTTCTGACACGCAAAGAGCCTTTTATAGGCTGGAATGGGCACGGTACCCGGGCGGGTGCCTCCCCTGGTGCCTGATTCTTGCCCTGCCTCCGCTTTGGGCCCGGTCCCCATCCCGTGCCGTGAGAGATAACACCACAATCCAAGGAATCTCTGGAGCTGAACTCATTTAAACACACCCACAGGCAGACTGTGCTCCCCCAGGCTCTCCTTCTCCCTAACACGCTGATTAACCCTCGTCTCCTCTCCTGGATGCTCGAGGAGGTGACAGGAGCCTCTGAGCTTCAGGGACACTGACCCTCTGCTTGCTCTTCCCTGTAACTCCAGGTGTGAGGAGCAGCTCCTCTGCTGGGGCTCCTGTCAGAGCTTTCACATTCCCAGAGCTCCAAAGAGCCATAAATTGGGCACTTTTCTGCCACACCCTCTCCTCAGCCTCTCAGTCACTCTTACCACAAGCAATGTTTGTTTTTCCATGACTCCTGTCTATCAGAGAGGGTTTTTGCATCTCTCAGGTCTCTCATGCTGGTGCATGTCCTCCAAGTCCTGGGGAAATCTTAGAAATTTTGAAATATGAAAACGGGGAGGATGACCCCAAAGGAAGAGTCTTAACTTGTTTTCTGGACTATTTCAAAAGAAGGTGCCTTCTACCAGTGTTTAAAGCTCCAGCTGGAATTGCAGGTCCTTGTCTCCTGTCTGGCCATCCCTCCCCTGCGCTGGGCGGCAGTTTCTGTTCCAGGCACATCTCCCACCCCGACTCTCCGGGATGGTCCCTGCATGGGTGCAGCATCCCAAGGGAGCTGTAGGGACAGAGCTCAGCGACCCTGTGCCACCCAGCCCTGACCCCTGGGCAGCCTTTGCTGAGCAGAGGAGACACCGTGAGCCAAAACCTTCTGCCAAAACTCCAAGCAGATTCCTGCTGCCCTCCGAGCGCTGCGCCGTGGGCGGTGGGAGACTCCAGCAGAGCTGGAGACACGTCACCGGGAATCTCACTCATTTGCAGCTCATTCCAGTTGCACAGCTGTCTCCTTTAAACAAAGTTTACTCAGTGTTACTCAATGCTCCTCGAGCCGTGCCTGCGCCAGGAGAGCGTTCAGCTGCAGCGTGTGCGACCGCTACCCACCGAGCCACTCGGGGATGCTGATCCCACAGGGCTTGGCCAGGGATGGGGTTTGGAGCTCCACGGAGCTGTTGGGGACTTTGGCCCGGCTCTCCCACCACTCACACCCCCCAGAGAGAGGGCTGACCGGTCCAGCTTGTCCTGGGTTTTCCAAAGAGACTCCTCCTGTGTCCATCCAAGCCCTTTATTTCAGTTCTTGCTCGCTGGCCAAGGCTGGGTGCTGCCCCAGGGGCGGTGAGAGGGGACCAGGAGGGGTCAGTGCTGTCCTGAGCCCACCAGGCTGCAGGTCCTGAGCTCTCAGGTGTTCCTTGCTCCACGTCCCACAGCAGCTCCCAGTGTCAGGGCACTGACCCCACCTCGGTTTGTGGCACAAGGAGGAGTCAGGACCAGGCTCCTGACTCAAAGAGAGGTCCAGAGGAAGAAATTACCTTCAGTTGCCCTGCTAACAAAGGAAGAGGAGTGCTCTGAAAACTCCAGGAAAGCATGCTGAGTGCCCCCATCACCAGGGATGCACATGAGCCCTTCTCCTGAGCCCCCAAGGTGCTGCTGAATCTTCCCAGGTGCCCAGGAGGGGAGGCTTTAGGATATATTCCTGTAGGATCCTGCCAGTGTTTCCAAACAGCCGGTTCACAAGCGTTTTTGGACACTGAGCTCCCATCAGCCTGTGCCAGGGTTGCCTCCCCCTGTCCCAGCCATGGTGGGAGTGCTGCACAGAGAAGCAGCCAGCAGATTTATGGCCTCGGTGTCTAGACCAGCTCTGCCCTGCCTGGGAGGACAGGTACATCCTGGTGAAAGGCAGGAAGCCTTCTGGCCCTTCATCTCAGAGCCAAGCAGAGGGAATTTGCCAAAAAGCACACTGCAGCATTCCCCAGGGACATGGGGGGATGTCCATCGGGCCACCCCCCTGTGCTGCCCGCTGGGGACACTGGGACCCACCCCCTGTTAAAGCTCCCCCCTCTGCAGCATAGGGATGGGGTTAGGGTGGGATCCTGGCCCTGGGAATGGGTCTGCAGGGAGCCTTTTGGGCACTGGAATCATCTGCCCAGGGGTGGGGTGGAGGCACCGTCCCTGGAGGTGTTTAAGAAAAGCCTGGATGTGGCACTCAGTGCCATGGTTTGGTTGATGAGGACGTGCTTGGTCAAAGGTTGGACTTGATGATCTCAAAGGTCTTTTCTGACCTGGTTCATTCTGTGATTCTGTGTTTCTGTGATTCTGTGATTCTGTTGCTGCTCCATCCTCGCTGGGGCTGGATGCTCGGGGTGGGCAGTGCTGTGGAAGGGCTTGAGCAGGCAAAACCCCCAGGCTGCCCATGTGCAAAGGGTCCGAGAGACCACCAGGGAGGGATTCCCTGCAAAGGCACTCCAGGGAAAGGAGGACAGCTCACTCTGAGGGGACAGGGATGCCCAGCTGTGGTGCTCAGTGCTGCTGCGAGTGGTGGCAGAGGCAGGGGGGCATTTCTATCCCATGTGGGAGGTGGGAGCCAAAAATCCGGGTGCCAGCAGAACTCCTCACCTCACTGGCAGCTGGCTGTGGCACCCCAGGGCTGCACAGGGACAGGGCAGGCTCAGAGGGGACAGGCCCTGCTGCAGCCAGGCTGTGCCCTGCCCACCGAGCTGGTGACAGATGCAGGAGCACCAGGGTTGGTGTCTGGAGTGGGCAGTGATGCAGCTCTGCAGCTCACTTCCTCATTTTTGCCATTTTTCAGGGGATTTGTCACAGGTGGCAGCACCTCTGGGTGTCACCGTGAAGATCTGTGCGTGCACGTGCCCGGGGATAAACACACAGATGTGAATGTGAGGGGAAGTGTAAATATATACAATAATTTTCCACAATTAAGAGATGTTTTAGAGCAGAAAAATTTCCATTTTAGGTGTAGGAACATCAATTTTATAAATAAAAGATTTAAATAAACATTAGCATGGGTACATCAACACACACGCACACACACACACACACACACACTCACACTCACAAGTGCACTTTAAATAGGCTCCCACACTGTAATTTTAAATAGTACAAAACAAATGAATTCTCCAAATATTGTTTAAACTGGCACGGGGGGTTATGATGTCATTTCTGCAATAACCACAAACTTGTTTTCCTGTAATAAATAAGATGGCTTTTCCCTTTAGCAGTTTATCAGGGCTTTTGGTGGTTGATGGCTGCAGGCTCCGTCCTGGCACTGCCCTCAATAGGCACCCTCGGATTTTCCCATCCTTTTCCTCCTGGGAAATAAGGATCAGTGCCCAGTTTGGGGGCAGGGCAGCAGCTCTGCAGCCTGTGGTGGGACTCTGCTGGCTCTGACTCTGACTCTGCCCTTGGTGGAGGCAGGATGGGGCTGCCTGGCAGGAGAAGGAGGAATGCTGAGCTTGTGCTCCCCATCCCCTCAGCCAGAGCCCTCCCAGAGCTGGTGAGGAGGAGCCCAGGCCAGCCTGTGCCACCTCCCTGAGCCAGGGTGTCACCAGCCAAGGTGTGTCACAGCTCAGATGTCCTGGGGGAGCATCCGTACAACTCAGGGGTCCAAGGGATGCTCTGACACCTCCTCTTGCAGGACCCCTGTTCCCCAGGGACAGGAAGAGTTAAACTGACAGAGAGCAGGGTTAGATGGGCTATCAGGAAGGAATTGTTCCCTGAGAGGGTGGGGAGGCCCTGGCACAGGGTGTCCAGAGAAGCTTTGGCTGCCCCTGGATCCCTGGCAGTGCCCAAGGCCAGACTGGATGGGGCTGGGAGCACCCTGGGACAGTGGGAGGTGTCCCTGCCATGGCAGGGGTGGCCTGGGTGAGATTTAAGTTCCCTTCCACCCCAAACCGTTCTGGTTCTGTGCCAGGTGCTCACCAGCAGATTTTCACCCGTGGGTGCAGATGAGCCCCACTCCTGGGTGCTCTGCTGGGACAGCACCCGTGTCCCAGCACCTCCTGGAGCCAGGAGTGACCACGGCACGGAGCTGGAGGCCCCCAGCAGCCCCAGGGACTGGCACATGCCACGCTCCATATGATCTTCTGCCCCATCCCTGGCAGTGCCCAACGCCAGGCTGGACAGGGCTTGGAGCAGCCTGGGATGGCGTAAGGTGTGGAATGAGGGATGGAATGAGATGAGCTTTGAAAGCCCATCCAGCCCAGCCCATTCCATGATTCCAGGGCAGTTCTGTGATCTCCCAGTGCAGCCCCAGGGCCGAGTGCCCCTGCCCTGCCTCCTCCCCCCTGCCCAGCCCCGCAGGGAACGCGGCCGGCACACGTGGCGCTGCTCCTGGAGCTCTGTTCATTCACACCACCACGGGACACGGTGTTTCTCAATGGCTTAGAATAATATTTGGAAAAATCCATCTTAAGTATATTAGTCCACTAAGCCTTTAAGTCTTCACAAGGGCCTTAATTCCAAGGACGCTGGTGCGGGGCTGTGCCAAGGATTTTGCAAGGCAGTGACACAGAGGCAGCGAGGCTCGTTCCACGCCCCATCCCACAGCCTCCAAAATGGTTAACAAATGTCTTACTGCTGGAAATCTGTTTCTGCTTAGCTGGGAAGCAGTGGGGTTCTGAACCCTGCTTTGTAGCACCCTGCTGGCAGCTTTTGTCATTCCCAGGCTTGGCATATTATTGGAACTGTTAAATGATGTTGCATTGCCTCATTGTATTTAGATTTTAAACATATTTGTAAGGCTTTGAAAAAAAAAAATTGTTCTCATTATTAAAGCAATGTACCAAATACCTTCTAGTAAATAATGTGTCCCAGAAGTGCTCTGCTCACCCAGAGAGGGTTGGAGAGCAATAAACCAGCAAAAGGGAAGGAAAAAAATAGTCTGAATGTTACAGGGATGTAGAGCCAGGAGGAGTGAGAAGTGGGAAAGCACGGGATGCTGCAGCTGCACTCCCTGAGAGCTTCTGTTCACAGCACGGCCACCCGTGAGGAGGGCAGCGCTCCCCAGCCGGGGCCAGGGCAGGGGGTGGAGAGCCAGCTCCAGGGAGAGGGGCTGGGATGGGATGG